>CM048745.1:510721757-510919257 GCA_026315105.1 Locusta migratoria
TCATGTCACCATTAAACTACTGTACAGCTGGTGCTGGTACATATTCGCAGTTGTCAACACAGAGTTTCTGGCGTGCACTTCCACCTACTGGGATAGTGTTAGCCGGCCGCGGTGGCCGAGGTGACTGAGGCGCTTCAGTCACGGTCAGCACGGCCACTACGGTCGGGGGTTCGAATCCCCCCTTGGGCATGGATATTTGTGCCGTCTTTAGTCTTAGCTAATTCATAAGTAGTTTGTAAGCTTAGGGACTGATGACCCCGTAGTTAAGACCCATAAGCTATACAAACATTTGAACATTTTTGGATAGTGTTATTAAGGAAGCTGTTGAAATTAAACTAGCAAGCGATCTTATTCTGATTGGAATCCGGCCCTGTCTCACGCCAAAAAAACAGGGACACAATTAATGCTGGCTCACCAGTTGATTAATAGGCACTATCGATATTTCTCGTGTTGGTCATGAACACCACGTGCTAAGATGGGTATTTGACCATGGCTCGACGCCTGGTACCGCCATACCGCTTGAGCTGTTGACCTGAAAGTGTGGTCATATAATGCTCATCAAAAGAGGAACACAAAGTACGGTACAAACGGATTTTCATGGGTCATAGGTATGTGGTGAGGGAATTGCTCCAGATCACCAGACTAAAAGGATTCGTTCCAGTGCGCCTTGGTTTCCGCGAAAATCAAGATTAAAGTCCCGCGCGCAACTGCTGTACCTGCTCAACTGTGGCTGTCGGTGACAGAGGCAGAATGGCACGGCTGGCCAGGCGCTCGACTACCACCGCAGGCGGCCCCTGCTTAAATCCTGCTACCAACATTTCTTCACAGTTGTCTGACGATTGAGTGCGCAACTGTACGGTACGTATCAGAGAGTGTACGCCATCATCTGCATCTACTTTTACATGCATACTCCGCAAGCCACCCGATGGAGTGTGGCGGAGGGTACCTTGAGTACCACTATCGGTTCTCCCTCCTATTCCAGTCACGTATTGTTCGCGGAAAGAAAGATTGTCGGTATGCCTCTGTGTGGGCTATAATCTCTCTGTTTCTTATCCACTGTATCAAAATTTACTCCAACGATAAAATCCAAGTTACTTCAGGAAAGCATAGTTACATCAAGTTCTTGTACAATTAAACAACACAACACATTTATATCAAAATTACACTGCTATACTAGAAAGTGCACACATTCCTTCATTTCTTATGACGCAATATACTCTTCGTTTTAATTGTCCATGAAATATCAAACTATATGCTTTCATGGACATTTTCATGTTAACGATTGAGTAAATGGTTAGGATAGTAACATATAACACAGTAGTTTCTCATTATTTCATTCGTTGTGCAATTTTATTTATTTAGTGTCGCAATCGCCACAAAATTCTGCATGATAAGTATCATAGAAACACCAAAAGCACAAACATTGTAGCACCTCGCACATCCAACAAATGCTACCGCCTTGCAGGCGCACGGTGTTTTAATCAGCGGTAATGGAAAACTCTGGTTGTTCACAATCGAGAAAAAATTGTTGGTTCGTCAAGAACGATCTTAATAAGATATCACTATGGTGTAAAAATTGGCAATTGACTCTAAATAATGAGAATTGTGGAGTCGTCCACATGAATACAAAAAGAAATCCGTTAAACTTCGTTTACAAGATAAATCAATCAATTGTGAAGGCCGTAAACTCCACTAAATACCTACGAATTGTTATTACTTCAGACTTAAACTAGAAAGAACACGTAGATAATTTCGTGGGAAAGGCGAACCAGAGACTGCGTTTTATTGGCAGAAGCCTTAAAAGATGCAACAGAACTACTAAAGAAACTGCATACACTACGCTTGTCCGTCCTTTTTTGGAGTATTGCTGCCCAGTGTGGGATCCTTATCAGATGGGTTTCACGGAGGACATCGAAAGAGTCCAAAGAAGGGCAACTCGTTTTGTATTGATACGGTACAGGGGACACAGAGTTACGAAAATGATACAGGATCTGGGATGGGAATCATTACAACAACGACGCTTATCGCTGCGGCGTGGGCTACTTACGAAACTCCAATCGCCAATATTCTCCTCCCAATGCGAAAATATATTGTTGACTCCCACTTACGTAGGTAGAATTGATCCTCAGAATAAAATAAGAGAAATCAGAGCTCGAACAGAGAGATTCAGATGTTCTTTCTTCCCGCTCGCTATTTGAGAATGGAGTGGGAGATAAATAGTATAATAGTGGTTCGATGAACCCTCTATCAGGCACTGAAATGTGATTTGCATAGTATCCCATGTAGATGTAGATGTGATTGCGACGCAACCAGGCATACTTAATCATAGGAAGGAAATCTGGTGCAATGAACTGGTGCAAAAGTAACGAATGTATTCGTATCGAGTTATCTCGTGAAGCCATTTCGCAATTAGTTGTTAACAGCACGAAAAAGTTGTTTCATCTTTTACTGAAGAGTTTTACCTGAAGGAAAAAATACATATCTCACGGTTGGCACAGTGGGGTACACTTGGGTGGAATAACATACTCTACTGGCCATTGAAATTGCTACACAACGAATAAATGCTGATAATAAACGGGACAAATATATTACACTAGAAGTGACATGTGATTACATTTTAAAGCAATTTGGGAGCACAGATACTGAGAAATCAGTACCCAGAACCACCACTTCTGTCCGTAATAACGGCCTTGATACGCCTAGGCAATGAGTCAGATCTTTGATGGCGTGTACAGGTACAGATGCCCATGCAGCTTCAACACGATACCACAGATCCTCAAGAGTGGTGACTGGCGTATTGTGACGAGCCAGTTGCTCGGCCACCATTGACCACAGGTTTCGATTGGTGAGAAAAAATTTTCAAATGTTTGTAAATCTATCGGACCAAACTGCGTGGTCATCAGTCCGTAGCTTACAAACCACTTAAACCCAGGTTAAAGTAACCTATGGACAAACACACAGACTCATGCCCCAGGAAGGACTCGAACCTCCACGGCGAGCAACCGCGCGCTCCGCAGCGAGACGCTTTAGATAGCTCGGCTACTCCACCGCGGCTCCATATATTGCTTTGCAAACTTCAAGCACTACCAGTGATATGAATGACATGGTTATTTTAGAAACGAAGTGTAGACTTCTAAAACTGCTCGATTGGTGAGAGATCTGGAAAATGTGCTAGCCAGGGCGGCAGTCGTACACTTTCCGTATCCAGAAAGGCCCCTACAGGACATGCAACATTATCCTGCTGAAATGTAGGGTTTCGCTGGTATCGAATGAAGCGTGGAGCCACGGGTCGTAACACATCTGAAATGTAACGGCCACTGTTCATAGTGCTGTCGATGCGAAGAAGAGGTGACATACGTGTAACCAATGGCACCCCATACCATCACGCCGGGTGATACGCCAGTATCGCGATGACGAATACACACTTCCAATGTGCGTTAACCGCGATGTCGCCAAACACGGATGCCACCATCATGATGCAGTAAACAGAACCTGGATGCATCCGAAATAATGACGTTTTGCCATTCGTGCACCCAGGTTCATAGTTGCGTACACCATCGCAGGCGTTCCTGTCTGTGATGCAGCGTCATGGGTAACCGCAGCCATGGCCTTCGTGCGTCGTCGAACTGTAGCAGATGGTTGTTGTGTTGCAAACGTCCCCAACTGTTGAGTCAGAGATCGAGACGTGGCTGCACGATCCGTTACAGCCATGTTGATAAGATGCCTGTCATCGCAACTGATACTGATGCAAGGCCGTTGGGATCCAGCACGGCGTTCCGTATTGCCCTTTTGAACGCACCGATTCGTTATTCTGCTAGCAGTCATTGGACCGCGACTAACGCGAGCAGCAGCATTGCGATAAACTGCAATCGCGATAGGCTACAATCCGACCATTATCAAAGTCGGAAACGTGATGGTACGCATTTTTCCTCCTTACAAAAGGCATCACAACGACATTTCACCAGGCAACGTCGGTCAACTGCTGTTCGTGTATGAGAAATCAGTTGGAAACTTTCCTCATATCAACACGTTGTAGGTGTCACCACTGGCGCCAACTTTGTGTGAATGCCTTGAAAAGCTAATCATTTGCATATCAGAGCATCTTCTACCTGTCGGTTAAATTTCGCGTCTGTAGCACGTTATCTTCGTGGTGTAGCAATTTTAATGACCAGGAGTGTAATAATGGCTATTAAAGCATATAATTATGCACAATAAATCCTCGCACAACTTTGAAACGAAAAGCGTTCTGAAATGGGTTTGAACAGATACTGTCTGCGAGGCAGTCGAGCGCTTTGCCAGTAGCACTACGCTGACTCTGGTGTATAGGTACAGAAGCTACGCAAGGGATTTTGATCTCGACTTTTGTGAAATCCAATGCGCTTTGGAAAAAAAATCCATTTACATTGGTGGGCTGGAAGAATTCCCTCACAACATACGTGCGACCCATCAAAATCCGTTCGTACCATACTTGGTGTTGCGTTTGTCAGATGTTATGCTTTAACAACTGATCTTTCAGATGACTCCCTAAGAGGGTGAAGTAATGTTTATTTCTGACAGTGTATATGAACGGCAGGGTGAAGCATTTGGACAAGTGCGGATTTCCTGATATTCTGCTACGCGTTGCAGTGAGAACAGCGTCTTATAAAGGAGCCTGCCGGCTTACAGTTCGTTGACTCGCGCTATCGGGTCTTTGACAGGCAGTGGGGTGGCGATGGCTTCGGCTGCGAGGTAACAGCGTTAGTTACATTAGGGGGTCGTTAGCGGCGATTAGCGCAAAACTCGATCGCCTGCCACATTTACTGCCTTACAGGCGTTTGACCTGCCTTGTTAGGAGACACGGAGTCAACTCACCAGCTCCTAACCGCTAGGGAGGCAGCTGAGACGAACTCGCAATAATATTAGCTCAGATATTTACATTTTTAAAAAGTATATTCGCTATGTATGGAAAAACTACACGGATCTCGAGAAACGTCCGACATGCTAATAATGTAATATAAATTTACCCGTCAAAAGTATATCTGCTTAAATTTATTTAGGACAAATATTTCCATAGCCATATTGACTAACAGTAGTACTAAATCTTTGAATATACATAATACGATATATAGCATAGCGAACGTAGTGACAAAGGTTTTTCGGGGCGAGCATAAATTGTTCCTTTTCAATGGGTAATAAAATGTTTAGCGTCATCATTTAGCTAGAATTTGAA
Organism: Locusta migratoria; assembly: GCA_026315105.1. NCBI lineage: Eukaryota > Metazoa > Arthropoda > Insecta > Orthoptera > Acrididae > Locusta > Locusta migratoria. The sequence continues at coordinate 510,726,967 of CM048745.1, forward strand.
GAGTCAGTTACCACACAAGTTTATGCAGGGAAACTTGCGTATTTTTACTGTCCACTTTTCTGGTCTACGACCATTGTTTGCACTATGAAAGCCGCGGCGGATTGGCCGAGCGTATTGAGGCGCTATGCTGCGATGCACGAGGCCATTCCCCGTCGGGCATGGATGTTTGTGCCGTCTTTAGTATAAGCTAGTTGATAAGTAGTTTGTAAGTTTAGGGACTGATGACCACGCAGTTAAGTCCCTTAAGCTTCACAAACATTTGAACATTTGCACTATGAAAACCACCATGCAGAATATTAGACCTACCACAAATCATATATCACTGGTAACTCACCGTGAACTACATATAAAGCGACACTAGGAAAATTTTTGCCATTAGAGAACTGATCTTAACTTACGAACTTCAGACGTTAGTTACGTGTTTCAAAGCTATATATATCAAACTATTTGATGTGTAAAGAGTCAACGAATGTAAAAAGAATAACATTTTAAATGAACACATGGCCGCGGTGAGTAGCCGAGCGGTCTAGAGCGTCTCGCTGCGGAGCGCGCGGTTGCTCGCCGTGGAGGTTCGAGTCCTCCCTGGGGCATGGGTGTGTGTTGTCCTTAGGTTAGTTCACCTAGGTTTAAGTAGTTTGTAAGCTACGGACCGATGACCACGCAGTTTGGTCCGATATATTTACAAACATTTGAACATTTTAATGAACACATACTGAACAGTACAGTTTTTTCTCTAGAAACAAACTAATTATTTCTAGTAAAAAATTCGTCTATGACATGAGAAGAGTTAAGGAGAAACATGTTTAATCTTTATTCGAAAATACTTCTTATGTCTGTCAGACATTTTCTTTCAATACACAGATTGTGAAAAAGATTCACAGACGTACACTTCACGCATCTCACAAAACTGCTAACGCTAATACATTTTTTTCTTTCCTAGTACTCTGAATATCCCTGTTAGTCAACAACCAATTTCCAACCGGCAGTTCGTGTTCAACATCTGTTAATTTCAGTCATGACATTATAATGACTTCGTAAACATGTTCACCGAAATCACTGGACTACATATGTTAGCGGGACCATCCTTTTATACCTTGCAAGCACGCACGCACACACACACACACACACACACACACACACACACACACACACACACACACACACCATACAACTGCCATCTGTATATGCGTAAATCCGACGGCTTGTCACCTCACTGTACACAGGATGGCATTGCCATCTCCAGGCACCTGGAGGATGCGGCCACATTAATATACGTACCACACAATTTCAAGAAATCTATTCACATAAACAATTTTATTTTTTTCACATCCTGTAGTCTGACACGAATGTTTGAAAATAAATAGTGGCAACACTGCTGTGGAGACACTATGCAATGGAATCTACTATAGTCGCTGATAGTACACGTTGTTGACATACCTACCTTACCTCCGAGCAAATGGACTCGCCCGTCCCACGTCACCGTCGTGCGCACAATCGACGGAAACACAGTCACTGTGAGCGAGCGGTCTAACGTAACGGTGTCACTGTGTTTTCGAAACAGGACAACGGAGTTGGATCAAGACTGAATGTATCAGAGGTCGTACAGCACGACAGTCGAGGTCTTCAAGTGCGTCAGAGCCCCAGTATGGTGAAAGTTATTCTCGTGTACGATTATGATAGTGTTATCATAAAGCATTGGTTTGCTCCATGTCAGACCGACAGTGCACACAGGTACTGTTCATTTTAGGAGCATCACCTGTGACCAGCTTTGCGAAAGAAGCGGCAACACTTTCTGCGCAACCCACGCATCATTTTGCACGACTATGCGCGTGCGCATACAGCGCTAGCTGTGGCTGCTCTGTTCGGTCGATGGGACTGGGAAGTACTGTACCATCCACCATACTCCCCGGACTTAAGTCCTTGCGACTTTGATTTGATTTCGAAGATGAAGGAACCACTTCGTGGCATTCGCTTCAGAACCGTTCCAGAGATTCGACAGGCAGTAGACCGCTGCACTCGCACCATCAACAGAACAGGGTCTGCTAACGGGATACTACGCCTTCCACATCACTGGCAACTGGTTCTACACAACGCTAGTGACTACTTTGAAGGAAAATAACAGGTGAAAACATGTAGCGGTTTTGTATCTGTTGTGGAATGAAGGAAGGAAGATTAGTGTTTAACGTCCTGTCGACAGCATGGTCATTAGAGGCGAAGCGTACACTCGGGTTGTTTGGGTGAGGATGGGGAAGGAAATCGGCCGTGCCCTTTGAAAGGAACCATCGCATTTACCTGGAGTGATTTAGGGAAAGCACGGAAAACCTAAATCTGGATGGCCGGAGGTGGATTTGAACCACCGCCGTTGTTCCGATTGCGAGTCCACTGTGTTACCACTGCGCCACATGGCTCGGTTGTATCGGTTGTCAATAAATAGTTGGCACTACTTAAATTGGAATCCTGGTATTTTCTCTCGAAGGACTGAGTTTCCGAAGATAAAAACGCAAGGCGTATACTTTGCCTATGTTTAGTGTCAGCTCATACGTGGGCAAATCATTAAGTCTTTGCTGCTATCGTTTTAAATGATAAGTGAACACATCCATTTCCAGCGCTGGACCTTTGTCGATTCGGAGCGGCGTTATGTCAACACTGAATCATCTGAAACGATACTTAAAAAGGGCGGTTAAAGTTTCCCCGGACGACGTAGTTACGTGGATAATGCATTTCTCGCCCAAAACCAAGCAGCATAGCATGCCGTGGAAACATTCGGGTTAACCTGTGACAAATCCCAAGCAGCATCTCTTGGGAAAGTCACATGAACCGCCTTATGAGACGGGCTGCAACAGCTACTGTCCTACAGTGTCACGTCTGGGGTTCCAAGAGCACTGCCGGTGTCGGATCTGCCTTCGTCGTCGGGGACAACCGTTTCCAATACAAGCTCCCTGACCGGTGCTCAAACTTCACGGCTGAGCTTTTCGCCCTCCACCAGGCCGTTATGTATACTTGCCGCCACCGCCAACCTTTCTATGCCATATGTTCTGACTCCCTTAGTGCCCTGCAGAGTATTAAGGACCCTTTCTCGAACCATCCTATCGTGTATCGGATCCAACGCTCCCTCCAGTTGCTAGCAGATGACAGCTGTCACGTTTCTTTCCTGTGGGTCCCTGGCCATGTGGGTGTGCCCGGGAATGAGGCCGCCGACATAGCAGCCAAGGCAGCAGCTCTTTTGCCTCGCATGGCTACCTTCTGCGTCCCATCGGACGATGTTCAACGGGCTCTTCGCCGGAGTATCGTGTCGCAATGGCACAGTGTGTGGCTTTCACTGTACAACAATAAATTGCGAACTGTCAAACCGATCCCGACCGCTTCGAGGACCTCCTCACGCCCCTCTCGGCGGGAGGAGGTCATCCTGGCCCGGTTGCGGATCGGTCACTGCCGTTTCAGCCACCGTCACTTGCTATCCGCCGAACCTGCACCGCTATGCTCCTGCGGTGAACTGCTGACAGTGCGACATGTTTTACTGACTTGTGTTAATTTTAATCGTCTCCGTGTAGCCCTTCACTTTCCGTCTACTCTGGAGGAAATTTTAGCTGATGTCACACGAGCAGCTGCTCGAGTTTTGCGTTTTATCAACTTGGCCAACCTATCCAAGGATATTTAACCCTTTTAATTGTCTTTTATCTTTCGTTTTTAGCCTCTTGTTGATGTTCTGACAGTCACCATTTTTTTGCGATCATAGCGAATCTATGTTCTTGGCTGGGCGCTAATGACCATAGAAGTTGTGCGCCCTAAAACCACAAAAAAAAAAAAAACAAAAAAACAAAAAAAAAAAAAAAAAAAAACGTCTGGGGGTTAACAGTCAGGCGAAAGCCCTGAGGGAGAGTCTATGCGAACAAGGTGATTCTACTCCACGACAGTGCCACGCTACATGTGGGAAACAGGATTGGACCACCCACTGTACAGTCAGTCCTCGCCACTGAAGATTTCCACGTTCCCGAACCGAATTTCGTGACTGGACAGCTATTCAGGAGAAACGATAAATCCAAGACAGCATTGCGGCGGTGGTTCCATACTCAACCGGGCGTTGCCGAGACGCATCTCAAAATTAGTGCTGCGATGGGAGAAATGGGTGAACTGGTCTGGGGATTATATGGAAAAGTAGTGTCAAGTCTGTAGAATAGGATTTACGAGTAAATGTAATGAACTGAATGTACCTTAGTTTGGCTAACTACAATAGGGGTAAAGACTTATTGATTATCTCTTGTACATTGCAGCTTATGAAATGTGGACAAGACAGAGCAATGATATTTAAAATTGAAAACAGAACAATGTCTCCATTTCGTTCTCGATATATTGATTTTTTTAAATTGGCTAACAGATGCTGAAAACTACCTCTCACACTGAGTTTCCCTGTCACAGAGGAAACCACCGCCCTCTTTCGCTCCCCTATGGCGCCATGTGCGCAGCTCGCAGCCAGATAATTTAGTACAGCAGAGTCCCGAAAACTCGGCACTCGGTAACCCGGCAGTCCGGATAACTCGGCCACACCCCGGCACAACCCCTGCAATTATTCCGTCCTCGCATAATGCAGGATAGAACTGAAATCGTAGCTTATAGCAATTACTGTTCGCGGTTGATGCTGTCGTTTATCGGTTAGTTGAGTCAAGACAGGATCAAAAGCAACTGCAAAGCGATGTAGACAAATTTTTTACATGGTGCGAAAATTGGCAATTGACACTAAATAAAGAAAAGTGTGAAGTAATACACATGACCACTAACAGAAATCCGCTGAACTTCAATTACACGATAAATCAGTCAAACCTTAAGCTCGTAAATTCTACCAAATACCTAGGAGTTACAATTACGAACAACTTTGACTGGAGAGAACACACAGAAAATATCGTGGGGAAGGCGAATCAAAGGTTACGTTTCATTGGCAGAACGCTTGGAAGATGCACCAGCTCCACCAAAGAGACTGCCTAAATCACACTTTGTGCGTCCTCTCCTGGAGTACTGTTGCCCATTGTGGGACCCTCACCAGGTGGGACTGACAGAAGACATTGAGAAGGTTCAGAGAAGGGCAGCTCGTTTTGTTTTATCGCGTTACAGGGGGGAAAGCGTCACGGAAATGTTGCACGAATTGGGGTGCAAATCATTAAAAGAAAGACGTTATTCATTGCGGCGTTATCTGTTTGCGAAATTTCAATCACCGAATTTTACTTCTGAATGTGAAAATATATTTCTAGCACCCACCTACTTAGGAAGACATGACCATCCCAATAAAATAAGAGAAATTAGATCGAAAACGAAACGATTTAGGTGTTCTTTCTACCCGCGCGCTATTAGAGAATGGAACGATAGAGAAAAGTTATGCAAGTGGTTAATGAACCCTCTGCCAGGCACTTGAATGTGATTTGCAGAGTATCGATGTAGATGCAAATACAGGCTATGCTATGTATTGACCAAGACATCATCTTTTCTTATGCCAGCTACAATCTATTTAAGAATCTTTCGAGTTTCATTAATGCAATATGTAGGTGCGTTATCATACTAAAAACAGTCGTGATCAAAACTAAAAGAGTGCAATTTTTTTTTTTTTTTTTTTTTTTTTTTTTTTTTGTGAAGTGTCGTTCAAAATGAGCATACGTGTGATGGACAAATAATAAACTTGGTTACAGCTGACAACAGTGACACTCAATGTGAAGCGGTTGCGCGTCATGTGCCGCTCACACTGCCTACAGCCTTTGTCTTTTCTTAACCGCGTTTTGTGAAGTCCATGTGAGTGTAAGTAACGAATATCACTTGTTAGATATTGCGTTAAATTTATTTCGTATTCTGTCATTTGTATTGTATTCTAAAGTAGCAGCAGAAAGTATTTTATAACAAAACAACCTCCACCTATTCTTTTTTAACACCATTCCCGATTACGCGGCATTTTCACACACTCGGCTAGCCTTCGGTCCACATTAGACCGAGTTTTCGGGACTGTACTGTACCCACTCTGCGACTGGGGTGAAACCCGCACTGTCGCCACAGTCTAGGGAACAACATACTGTGGTAGTGGTTGCCGTCGCCACTACTGATGTGGCTGCAGGAGATGGTAGAGGCTGGCGTCAGACGGTGCTGGACAGTAGGGATGGGCTATGAGCGTTCTCCAGAAACGCGCGACGCTAGGCCCATTTCTCGAAAAAATTCTGGAGTACTCTCGAGAAGTTGTCGACAGTGCTGCTCTACAACGAAATATTGCGACAGTGCAGTCGTAATCGTTGTCTTCCGTACGTGCAAGGAAGAAACTGAATTGCTTCTATTATTAGTAGTAGTGGTAGAATTTTTCGCAGAACACAAAAATCATAGGATTATTATTAAAACACGTATCTTACACGAAACGAGAATTTCATTGTTACCAAAAACCAATATGCATGCCGCGTGTATTTATACTTACATGAGAGAAAAATGCTATAACATGGTATAACATGCAAGTCCTTACATTTTGTAATTGTACAAAAAAATTCGGCAGAGCTTACGGAATTAGCGTTACGTACCTAATCTTCCGTCATTATTTCAGCTTAAAGCTCTCGTACTTTACCCACAGCCACCACAATTTACAACTACAATACTGACTGTTGGTTGTTATGTCGTCTTCTGTTGAAAAGTTTGGATGATAATTTTGATGCATTTTGGATGTTATAGTAGCCAAATTAAACACACACACACATGTTTGTAGAACTTATGGAACTTAACTACGGGGTCATCAGTCCCTAAGCTTACAAACTACTTATGAACTACCTAAGACTAAGGACGGCACAAATATCCATGCCCGAGAGGGCATTCGAACCAAATGTTTCAAATGTTTTCAAATGTTTGTATAGTTTATGGGACTTAACTACGGGGTCATCAGTCCCTAAACTTACAAACTACTTATGAACTACTTACGAACTAGGACGGCACAAATATCCATGCCCGAGGGGGGATTCGAACCCCCGACCGTAGTGGCCGTGCAGACCGTGACTGGCAGCCAAATTAAAAATTATTGTTTTTCCGATACTCACGGACTGTTTCAGGCACTATAGAAACGTTTTACCGAATTTCCTTCCAATATAGTTTGAATGAATAACATACATAATAGCTCGGTGTTTTGTCAGATTTGTATTAATATAAGAATGCATTTTTGTATGCGGGAACGTATCTGTTTGATTGGTAGATATGTGTAATTTTAAATGTCTTACACCCCGCCTGTTGTGTCTTTTGCTACACTACGGAACTTAGCAACAAATATGTCCATCGTCCGTAAAGCACTGCCAGCCGGGTGACTGGTTTTCTTATATTAAATGCTCACATTTGAATGATAATCACAGCGAGCGTTGCAAATATCGACAGCGTGTGTCGTGTCGCGCTGCCCCAGTCAACCGCCCCGCCTCACAGCGACACTTGCCGCAGCGCCGCTTCTCGCGAACTTTCTCGAGAATACCGCGAGCGCCGACGGCTCGAGAAATTCTCGGTACGCTCGAGTCGCCGCGCCTCACACTGCCGTCCCTACTGGTAGTGGGTGGCCGCCCTCGCGCGTGCCTCGGCTCGCCGCGCGTCGCGGAGCACAGAGAATAGCGGCCAGTCACAATACCAGGGATATGCGCGCGCCAAAGGTCGCCAGGCCTCGTGGCCTCTCTATTTGCGGATGGGGCTCATCTCCAAGCTTGTGCCCGAGTCCTGTCTATTCCAGACTCCCAGTTTTGAAGGAAGATTGCAGTTTATCGCCCCGTCGACATCGTTATCCTTAAACAAGGAGCACACGCTCTGATAGCTTTTGTCAGGGATGGGCGTGGCCTTTCAAAGGTACAGGGCACAAAAATGTTCAAATGTTTGTAGAGCTTATGGGACTTAACTACAGGGTCATCAGTCCCTAAACCTACACACTACTTATGAACTAGCTAATACTAAAGGACGGCACAAATATCCATGCCCGAGGGGGGATTCGAACCCCCGACCATAGTAGCCGTGCAAAACGTGACTGGCGCGCCGCAGACGGCTCGGCCACCGCGGCCGGCTACAGGGCACACCCGGAAACTAAGTACCGTTTTGGGAAAAAAATAATAAACATATATTATTTTCTTTAATTTATTGTCACAGGATAGAACATCTGAAACTCCTTTTCCACTCAGTTTTTATCGTTCAGTTCAGGACATAATTAGAACCAGCTAAAGCCATTCGACGCACCTCAAAAATTCTCGAGAAAATCTACTTTGACGTTTTGCAAGTAAACGAAAGTGCCGATAATTAAAACAGTTACAGCACATGTCGGTGTAACTGAGGTGCGTCGGACGCCGTGGCTGGGCGCGCCCGGTCAGAGCGCTGAACTCCTCACTGCAATAAAAAACCTGAGCCAAGAACTCATCGAACGACAACGAACAAGCAGAACCATCGTCCGCAATTAACTGCACTACCGACAGAAAACAAAATGGTAGGGTTCTGGACTCCCGGCAAGAGTCCCGGATTCGAATCCCACTGTGATAGAATGTTTTTAATTTTAGAATTTAGTTATATAAAACGTTTTGGGGTCTCTAATGTCACGTGTTGTCTCAGTTTTTGTTCATGTGTATGTAGACGAGCTGAAAACCTCGTCGTCAGGTAAAACGATGGTTGGGTAGGTTAGCTGCTTGGAAAGCTACAGTAGCTACGGAGATAACTTTTAAAAACCAGTGCCGAAGCTCTTCACAAACAGAACAATCGAAGACTACCGTCGTCTACTAATAGTTAAGCCAATACCGTAAAAATATGTAACTTACGGTTTTTTTCTTCTTTTTTGATTGAAACCATCATTATTAACAACATTCTATAAAACATAGAAAATTACGAATAAACGAAAATATGTGTACTTTTCGTAAAAATTATTATTAGATATTGTAATTATGTAAGTATTCGAACACAATGGAAAGAATAAAAAATCTGCTACGACATAATTCGAACCACTGATCCTAGGATTGTAAAGCCAGAACGCTATCACCTGAACTACTCCGACAGATAATGCGATTCATTAAGTGATTGGTACTTACCCTTACTTCCAAAACATCAGAGTCGATTTTTTCGAGAATTTTTGAAACTTGCGTCGAATGGCTGCGGCTGATTTTCTTTGAGTTCCGAACTTCACGTAACATAAATATACAAAAAAATCTAAAATGCGATACCCATCTGGTCTCCTTGTAAGATAAGCTCTTTTCTGTGACAAAACGTTTTCTTAATAATATATACAGGGTGTTACAAAAGGTACGCCCAAACTTTCAGCAAACATTCCTCACACACAAAGAAAGAAGATATGTTATTGAAATAATTCGTGCAGACAATTGTCAAAATACCCAATTGATTCATCAGTATGTACTTCCTCGATTCACCGCCAGTTGGCCCAATTGAAAGAAGGTAATGTTGATTTCAGTGCTTGTGTTGACATGCGACTCATTGCTCTACAGTACTAGCATCAAGCACATCAGTACGTAGCGTCTAATAGTTAGTGTTCGTCAATAACGTGGTTTTGCAGTCAACGCAATGTTTACAAATGCGGAGTTGGGAGATGCCCATTTGAAGTATGGATTAGCACGGGGCAATAGCCGTGGCGCGGTACGTTTGTATCGAGAAAGAGTTCCAAAACGAAGGTGTCCCGACAGGAAGACGTTCGAAGCAATTGATCGGCATCTTAGGGAGCACGGAACATTCCAGCCTATGACTCGCGACTGCGGAAGACCTAAACGACGAGGACACCTTCAATGGACGAGGCAATTCTTCGTGCAGTTGACGATAATCCTAATGTCAGCGTCAGAGAAGTTGCTGCTGTACAAGGTAACATTGACCACGTCACTGTATGGAGAGTGCTACGGGAGAACAGTTGTTTCCGTACCATGTACAGCGTGTGCAGGCACTATCAGCAGCTGATTGGCCTCCACGGGTACACTTCTGCGAATGGTTCATCCAACAATGTGTCACTCCTCATTTCAGTGCAAAAGTTCTATTTACGTATGAGGCTTCATTTCAACGTGATCAGTATGTAAATTTTCACAATCAACATGTGTGGGCTGACGAGAATCCGCACGCAATTGTGCAATCACGTCATCAACACAGATTTTCTGTGCGCGTTTGGGTAGGAATTGTTGATGATGTCTTGATTGGGTCTCATGTTCTTCCACCTATGCTCAATGGAGCACGTTATCATGATTTCATACGTGATACTCTACCTGTTCTGCAAGAACATGTGCCTTTACAAGTACGACACAACATGTGGTTCATGCACGAAGGAGCTCCTGTATATTTCAGTCGACGTGTTCGTACGCTTCTCAACAACAGATTCGGTGACCGATGGATTAGTAGAGGCGGACCAATTTCATGACCTCCACGCTCTCCTGAACTCAAGCCTCTCGACTTTCATTTATGGCGGCATTTGAAAGCTCTTGCCTACGCAACCCCGGTACCAAATGAAGAGACTCTTCGTGCTCGTATTGTGAACGGCTGTGATACAATACGCCATTCTCCAGGGCTGCATTAGCGCATCAAGGATTCCATTCGACGGAGGGTGGATACATGTATCCTCGCTAACGGAGGACATTTTGAACATTTCCTGTCACAAAGTGTTTGAAGTCACGCTGGTACGTTCTGTTGCTGTGTGTTCCCATTCCATGATTAATGTGATTTGAAGAGAAGTAATAAAATGAGCTCTAACTTGGAAATTAAGCGTTTCCGAACACATGTCCACATAACATATTTTCTTTCTTTGTGTGTGAGGAATGTTTCCTGAAAGTTTGGCCGTACCTTCTTGTGACACACTGTATAAACGGTACTTACTTACAGGGTAAACCCCGCACTACTGTTGTGACACCGATTAGTCAGTGTTGTCAGGTCAAACCTTAATTTTATTTCTGATGCGGTTTGTCCCACCCCCATGAACCACAGACATTGCCGAGGTGGGGTGGCTTGCGTGCCTCAACGATACAGATAGCCGTACCGTAGGTGCAACCACAGCGGAGGGGTATCTGTGGAGAGGCCAGACAAACGTGTGGTTCCTGAAGAGGGGCAGCAGCCTTTTCAGTAGTTACAGGGGCAACAGTCTGGATGATTGACTGAGCTGGCCTTGTAACATCAGCTAATGTGGCTTTGCCACACAGCTACTGCGAACGGCTGAAAGCAAGGGGAAACTACAGCCGTAACTTTTCCCGAGGACATGCAGCTCTACTGTATGAACATATGATGATGGCATCCTCTCGCGTAAAATATTCCGGAGGTAAAATAGTCCCCCATTCGGATCTCCGGGCGGGGACTACTCAGGAGGATGTTGTCATCAGGAAAGACAATACTGGCATTCTACGGATCGGAGCGTGGAATGTTAGATCCCTTAATCGGGTAGGAAAATTAGAAAATTTAAAAAGGGAAATGGATAGGTTGAAGTTAGATATAGTGGGGATTAGTGAAGTTCGGTGGCAGGATGAACAGGATTTCTGGTCAGGTGAGTACAGGATTATAAATACAAAATCAGTTGGGGGTATCACAGGAGTAGGACTGATAATGAATAAGAAAATAGGAATGCGGGTAAACTACTATGAGCAGCATAGTGATCGCATTATCATTGTCAAGATAGATACGAAGCCAACACCGACAACAGTAGTACAGGTTTATATGCCAACTAGCTCTGCCGATGATGAGGAGATCGAAGAAATATATGAGGAGCTAAAGGAAATTATTCAGACAGTTAAGGGAGAGGAAAACTTAATTGTAATGGGAGACTGGAATTCGGTAGTAGGAAAAGGAAGAGATGGAAAAATAATAGGTGAATATGGACTGGGCAGGAGGAATGAAAGAGGAAGTCGCCTGGTAGAATTTTGCACGGAACATGATTTAATCGTAACAAACACGTGGTTTAAGAATCACAAAAGAAGGTTGTATACCTGGAAGAGACCAGGAGACACCGGAAGGTATCAGATAGATTTTATAATGGTAAGACATAGGTACCGGAACCAGGTTATAAACTGCAGGACATACCCAGGGGCAGATATAGACTCTGACCATAACTTGTTAGTCATGAACTGTAGGCTGAAGCTGAAAAAACTGCAGAAAGGTAGGAAAATAAGGAGATGGGACTTAGATAAATTGAAGGAAAGTGAAGTTCTGGAGAATTTCAGAGGGAGATATAGGCAACAATTGACAGAAGCAGGGGGAAATAAAACAGTAGAAGAGGAATGGGTAGCATTGAGAGATGAAATAGTGAAGGCAGCAGAGGACAAAATAGGTAGAAAGGCAAGACCTACAAAAAATCCATGGATATCACAGGAAATACTACAGTTAATTGATGAAAGGAGAAAATATAAAAATGCAGTAAATGAAACAGGCAAAATGGAGTACAGACGACTAAAAAATGAGATTGACAGGAAGTGCAAAATGGCTAAGCAGGAGTGGCTAGAAGCCAAATGCAAATCTGTAGAAGAATGTATAGCAAGGGGAAAAGTAGATACCGCCTACAGGAAAATAAAAGAGACATTTGGGGACAAGAAAAGCAACTCTACAAATATCAAGAACTAAGATGGGAAACCAGTTCTCAGCAAAGAAGGAAAAGCTGAAAGGTGGAAAGAGTACATAGAGCAGCTCTACAAAGGAAATGAACTTAGAGACGATGTTGTAGGAAGGGAAGAGGAAGTAGATAAAGATGAAATAGGAGACACTATACTGAGAGATGAATTTGACAGAGCCCTGAAAGACCTAGGTCGGAACAAGGCCCCAGGAGTAGATGACATACCCTCAGAGCTACTAAAGTCTCTGGGAGAGCCAGCCATGACAAGACTATTTGAACTGGTGTGTAGGATGTATGAGACAGGCGAAATGCCCTCAGACTTTAAGAAAAATGTAATAATCCCCATTCCAAAGAAATCAGGTGCAGACAGGTGTGAAAATTACAGAACCATCAGTTTGATAAGTCATGGTTGCAAAATTTTAACACGAATTATCTACAGGAGAATGGAAAGGCTGGTAGAAGCTGACCTCGGGGAAGATCAGTTTGGATTCAGGAGGAACGTAGGAACCCGGGAGGCAATACTCACTTTACGTCTTATCTTAGAAGATAGATTAAGGAAAGGCAAACCTACATTTTTAGCTTTTGTAGATTTGGAGAAAGCATTTGACAATGTTGACTGGAATACACTCTTTCAAATTCTGAAGTCAGCAGGGGTGAAATACAGGGAAAGGAGAGTTATTTACAATTTGTACAAAAGCCAGACCGCAGTTATTAGACTCGAAGGTCATGAAAGGGAAGCATCAGTTGGGAAGGGAGTAAGACAGGGTTGTAGCCTTTCTCCGATGTTATTCAATTTGTACATCGAGCAGGCGGTGAAGGAAAGCAAGGAAAAATTTGGAATAGGGATTAAAGTTCAGGGGGAAGAAATAAAAACATTGCGTTTTGCTGATGACATTGTAATTCTGTCAGAGACAGCAAAGGACCTGGAAGAGCAGTTGAATGGAATGGACAGCGTGTTGAAGACAACATATAAAATGAACATTAACAAGAGCAAAACAAAAATAATGGAATGCGGTCTTAGAAAATCAGGCGATGCTGAAGGAATTAGATTAGGTAACGAAACAATGAAGGTGGTAGATGAGTTTTGTTACTTGGGTAGTAAAATAACATGCGATGGTCGCAGTACAGAGGATATAAAATGCAGAATGGCAATGGGAAGAAAAGCATTTTTGAAAAAGAGAAATTTGCTAACATCGAATATTAATTTAAGGGTAAGGAAGTCTTTTCTGAAGGCATTTGTGTGGAGTGTTGCCTTGTACGGGAGTGAAACATGGACGATAAGCAGTGCGGACAGGAAGAGAATAGAGGCTTTTGAAATGTGGTGTTACAGAAGAATGCTGAAGATTAGGTGGGTAGATCGCATAACTAATGAAGAGGTACTGAACAGAATTGGTGAGAAAAGGAATTTCTGGCATACCCTGACTAAAAGAAGGGATCGCTTGGTAGGACACATTCTTAGACATCGGGGAATCGTAAATTTAGCATTGGAGGGAAGTGTGTGGGGTAAAAATCGCAGAGGGAGACCAAGAGACACGTATAGTAAGCAGATTCAAGTGGATGTGGGTTGCCGTTCTTATGAGGAGATGAAAAGGCTTGCTCAGGATAGAGTAGGGTGGAGAGCTGCATCAAACCAGTCTCCGGACTGAAGACCATAACAACAACGCGGTTTGTCATATTGCCTCGTCTCAACACACCGAGAAAGGCACGCCACTGCAGCTTCAGTCGAGGTGACCTCAGCAGTGTTACCTTCATACCTTACACAGGGTACGCGCAGACAGGGCTCTCTGTAATTAGCAGAGTGGTGGCCGCCGTGTGACGTAGCTTTTTCGTCGGAGCAGACGCTTCTCGGGCGACCTGTCATTAGCACGGGGGTACACACACTCGCCTGCAGCTCGTCAGGAGCTTTTCACAGCTGCGGTCGCCTTCAGCCAACTGTGGCGTCCGCTGAAGACGGCTTCGCTCACAAGGATGGGCCGAGCCCTGTAACGACGACGTCTTTGGCCGTGTGTGGCACACTAATTGAGGTCCCCTCTGTCGTGTTGCTTAGTGGCTCTTCATAGTGAGGTACGTTCATCGTAACAGAAATCTGTATTTTTAAGAGTCTGCAGTCTCTTCAAGGATCTGTCGGTGACCCTTGACTACAATTTACCAACCATACAACCTGAAAATCCGTAGTTGCCCGGGCATTTATTTATTCACACATTGAGTTGTAACTTGTCCTATCCCTTCTATCTCAGTCCATAGCCTCTCACCAAAATAATATTATTTTTATAGGGGAAGAATCACCCAACACTTGCACCGCAAATATTGCGGAAACGGAAAGTGCGATTGATGTGCGGTTTCCACAGAATGGATTCGTAGTCACGAGCTCGTATTTTTAGCCAACAAACAGATTGTAATATTACTTAGAAAATGTATTTTTTATTCAAAGATACATTTTTTAAGGGAACAATGGTTGTCTCTATCGTGAAATGGAATTTTTGACACCAGCTGTGTACCTTTTAACTTCAAGGGACTACAGCGTACAGTGAGACTTGCATTGTCCATTACGATTAATAATCACAGAGAAATCTATTGAATAGTGCGGAGTGGATTTGACATATCTATGTTTCTCACACGGAAATCTTTGTCACTTGCTGAGGGATGGGCTCACCAAAGAGTTTATTCATACAAAATCCTGGACAAATAACAAGAAATTTTGGTCATGGTGAAGTTTTTAATTAAGTGAATGTATGAATATTACATATAATTTGTATTTTTATTACTACCTTTCTTTGTTTGGCTACTGCACTTTTAATTTTGTATCACGTTTATTTGGCAGCTACAACCAAAGTTTTGAGGTCGGAGGCTACGACAGCGTAGCTGACTGGCTGGTGGTCATGAGACAGTGGGCCGTGCCCCAGGGGATAGCCACTCGGCCAGTGAGCTACGCTATCGCAGCCTCCGCCCCCGAAACTTTGAATGGTTGTAGCTGCCAAATAAACGTGATAAAAATGTCATTCAAAATTCTTGTACACAGCTGGTGTCAAAAATTCCAGTTCACGATATAAACAACCATTGTTCCATTTAAAAAATGTATCTTTGCATAAAAATACACTTTCTAAGTAATATTACAATCTTTTTGTTGACTAAACATACGAGCCCCTGACTACCAATCCATTATGTGAAAACCGTACGTCAGTTGCACTCTCCGTTTCCGCAATATTTGAGGTGCAAGTGTTAGGTCATTCACCCTGTATAAGAAATAGGGCTGTCTTGAATAACGTACAAAATTATAAGTGCAGTAGCCAAACAAAAAAAGGTAGTAATAAAAATACAAATTATATGTAATATTCATACATTCATTTAATTAAAAACTTCACCATGACCAAAATTTCTTGTTGTTTGTCCAGGATTTTGTATGAATAAACTCTTTGGTGAGACCATCCCTGAGTACGTGACAAAGATTTCCGTGTGAGAAACATAGAGCTGTCAAATCCACACCGCACTATTCATTAGATTTCCCTGTGATTATTAATCGTAATGGACAACGCAAGTCTCACTGTACACTGCAGTCCCTTCAAGTTAAAAGGTACTTCTGGCGAAAATAAACTGTACTCGTTGGATGTACACTGCTTCATTCTCTTCGTTTCCCTGTAGCTCTATAGAAGTGT
The DNA here is from genome assembly GCA_026315105.1 of Locusta migratoria. Classification (NCBI taxonomy): domain Eukaryota; kingdom Metazoa; phylum Arthropoda; class Insecta; order Orthoptera; family Acrididae; genus Locusta; species Locusta migratoria. The sequence continues at coordinate 510,743,155 of CM048745.1, forward strand.
CTCGCCTTCGCCTACAGCCGAGTGTACTTTATAGTTCAAAGTTGTCAACAGCACCGTCACCTTTCAGGAATTTACTTAAGCTGACTGGAATACAGGATCGTCTTACTAGTAAATACGTAAATTTATTAAAACGTGGTGCATCATGTGACAAGAGTTTACCCATCACAGTATATTTGATCACATATTTATGAGAATTGTACAATTGTATAGTTTTGCAGGTATATATTCATTCTTGTAAGTGCTATATTTCGGTAAAATCTATTTTTAATGCAATAAATAATAAAGAAGTTAGAGATTAAAAACTGATACCTGATGGGGCCTTTTTCCATTAAAGTAACTGTTTATGTCATGATATCTCATGAACTAACGTGACATACGGTGATACAATTTCGAAACTAAATTCAGCTGTACAATTTCCTGCGAATACAATTAGTAGTAGACTATAAATTGAAACGTCATATCGGATGCCATAGTTTAACTCCATGAATATCTGAGAAGAAGTGTGAGAGAAAATTTTTTCCTTCCATCATCTTGATGTGGTTGCCAGCGAGAAATAGTATAATACAGGATTCAAATAACGTTTAAAGTTTGTTCTAAATCGCTAAGTACTCTCATTCTCCTACAGTGAATGAATAAAGTCTCGTCTCATGATGTTGCAGTTTTTTACGACTTCTATTGTTTGTGACATTAGATGTCCTGAACCATGTAGTATTTTGTTTTTATCCCCTCCAGAAATTGTTACCTCGAGGTAAGGAATATGAGTATCATCGTGGTAAGCAATGTATCAATTTGGTTGAAATCTGTCCATGGGTTTATGAGGAAATATGCAACATTGTCGCGTGATTAGTAGTTTTCCCCGCATCTCATTGTTTATGACGTCTTCTCTGATGAACTACATGTTGTGTGTGATCCTTACACTTATGGCGACCGTCCTCATTGTTTCAAAGTAAAGAATGCAAAATTCTATTAAGACTGAAAGAAAACTGTAGATTTGTATGCAATACGTATACACAAACACACGGACAGTCTGCTTCATACAGGGTGTTACAGAAAGGTACGGCCAAACTTTCAGGGCCGGCCGCGGTGGCCGAGGGGACTGAGGCGCTCCAGTCACGGTCTGCACGGCCACTACGGTCGGGGGTTCGCGTCCCCACTAGGGCATGGATATTTGTGCCGTCCTAGTTCGTAAGTAGTTCATAAGTAGTTTGTAAGTTTAGGGACTGATGACCCCGTAGCTAAGTCCCATAGACTATACAAACATTTGATTTGAAACTTTCAGGAAACATTCTTCACACACAAAGAAAGAAAATACGTTATGTGGACATGTGTCCGAAAACGCTTAATTTCCATGTTAGAGCTCATTTTATTACTTCTCTTCAACTCACATTAATCATGGAATGGAAACACAAAGCAACAGAACGTACCAGCGTGACTTCAAACACTTTGTTACAGGAAATGTTGAAAATGTCCTCCATTAGCGAGGATACATGCATCCACCCTCCATCGCACGGAATCCCTGATGCGCTGATGTAGCCCTGGAGAATGGCGTATTGTATCACAGCCGTCCACAAAACGAGCACGAAGAGTCTCTACATTTGGTACCTGGGTTGCGTAGACAAGAGCTTTCAAATGAAAGTCAAGAGGGTTGAGGTCAGGAGAGCGTGGAGGCCATGGAATTGGTCGGCCTGTACCAATCCATCGGTCACCGAATCTGTTGTTGAGAAGCGTACGAATACGTCGACTGAAATGTTCAAAATGTTTAAATGTTTTTAAGCTTAAGGGACTTAACTGCGAGGTCATCAGTCCCTAAACTTACAAAGTACTTATGACGGCACAAATATCCATGCCCGAGGGGGGGGGGGGGGATTCGAACCCCGACCGTAGTGGCCGTGCAGACCGTGACTGGAGCGCCTCAGTCCCCTCGGCCACCGCGGCCGGTTGTAAAGGCACATGTTCTAGCAGCACAGTTAGAGTATCCCGTACGAAATCATGATAACGTGCTCCAGTGAGCGTAGGTGGAAGAACATGAGGCCCAATCAAGACCTCACCAACAAGTCCTGTCCAAACGTTCACAGAAAATCTGTGTTGATGACGTGATTGCACAATTGCGTGCGGATTCTCGTCAGCCCACACATGTTGATTGTGAAAAATTTACCATTTTATCACCTTGGAATGAAGCCTCATCCGTCGCATGTTAATACAAGCACGGAAGTCAACATTACCTTCCTTCAATTGGGCCAACTGGCGGTGAATCGAGGAAGTTCAGTACATACTAACGAAACAATTGGGTATTTTGACAATTGTATGCATGAATTATTTCAATTTATATTTAAAGAGAGATACTAAAATAAGCTCTAACGTGGAAATTAAGCGTTTCCGGACACATGTCCACATAACATATTTTCTTTCTTTGTGTGTGAGGAATGTTTCCTGAACGTTTGGTCGTACCTTTTTGTAACACCCTGTATCTAAAAGCAACATAGCATGAAAGACACAATCCCTGTCACTTTAGACTTGTTTAATTGTTATTCACTTACTAAAAGCGATTGCAATTGTTGTAGTGGATCTAAAGCTCTTTTTTATCATGATGATTGAGAGCGATCTCAATCTCCTGTGGTGTGGCCAAGGTTTGTGACTGAAAACAAACTGGTTCTGTACGATTCTGATCGGATTTGAATGTGTTATGAGATACTACATCTTGTTACACACTACGTGACCAAAAGTGTCCGCACACCTGGCTGAAAATGACTTACAGGTTCATGGCGCCCTCCATCGGTAATGCTGGAATTCAGTGCGGTGTTGGCCCAGCCTTAGCCTTGATGACAGCTTCCACTGTCGCAGGCATACGAGTACATTCAGTCAGGTGGCGTAAGGTTGGTTGGGACATGGCAGCGCATTTTTCATGAAGTGCTGCACTGAGGAGAGGTATCAATGTAGTTCGTTGGGACTTGGCACAAAGCTGGCGTTCCAAAATACTGTTGGCACTACACACGCTGCCAGATGACGTACACCAGGCATTCGGCACACCCACACCCTGCCATCAGATCGCTACACTGTGTATAGTGATTCGTCTCTCCGCACAACGTTTTTCAGATATTCAATCGTCCAATATTTCCTTACACCAAGCGAAGCGTCTTTTAGCGTTGACTTGCGTGATGTGTGATCATGGGCAGCCGCTCGACCATGAAATCGTAGCTTTCTCATCTCATTCCTGTCACAGTACTTGGAGGGGATCCTGTTGCAGTTTGGAATTCGTGTGTGATGACCTGCATAGATGACTGCCTATTCCACTGTACGACCCTCTTCAACTGCCGGCGGTCTCTGCAGAGAAAGTCTGCCTGTGCGATTTTGTGCTGTAAGGGTCCCTGCACGTTTCCACTTCACTGTCCGAGCGGTCTAAAGCGCCTCGCTGCGGATCGCGCGGTTGCTCGCCGTGGTGTTTCGAGTCCTCCCTGGGGCATGGGTGTGTGTGTGTGTTTGTCCTTAGGTTAGTTTCAAATGTTCAAACGTTTGTAAAGCTTATGGGACCCAGCTACGGAGTCATCAGTTCCTAAACCTACAAACTACTTATGAACTAACTTAGACTAAGGACGGTACAAACATCCATGCCCGAGGGGGGATTCGAACCCCCGACCGTAGTTAGGTTAGTTTACCTAGGTTTAAGTAATTTTTAAGCTACGGACTGATGACCACGCAGTTCGGTCCGATAGATTTACAGACATTTGAACTTCACTGTCACATCAGAAACAGTGGTCCTAGGGATATTTAGGAGTGTGAAATCTCGCGCACAGACTTCTGACACAAGTGACATCCAATCAGCTGACCACGTTCAAATTCGTGAGTTCCGCGGAACTGCCCCATTCTACTCTCTCACAATGTCTAATTATTACTGAGGTCGCCGATATGGAGTACATGGCAGCAGGTGGCGGCACAAGGCACCTAATATGAAAAACATGTGTTTATGGGGGTGTCCGGATACCTTTGATCACAGAATGTATAGGACCATAAGACCATCAGGGGGTGAAACAACCGTTAAATCAATAAACCTGATCAAGAACGTGGTGGTGAGTGAGCTTTTTTTTTTTTTAACTGAAACATCTCGCTGTAATACTATTTCACCTTGTACGCCGTAACGAGTGCAGCAAGGCTGTTATCTCGGTAACAGGTTTTGCGAGGAGGCAGCGAGCAAACACTCCATCCCGAAACACCAAGGCGCTCACCACTGCGGAATGAAAGTTTCATTCCGACGCGAAATGAGGTTCATCTTGATTCATTTGAGGGAAAAGCGAGCACACTCGTCTCGGCCCGCAACGCCTGCGTGGCCGGTAAACGCCGAGGGGGAAACCGAGGAGACGAGGTTACGCGATAAAAATGCGCCCAAACTCACGGCGTCGAGGAAGGGCGGCAACAAAGAGAGTGACGCCGAGTGTCTTTACTGGGAACAGAAGAAGCGGGGAAATACGTAAGCAACGAGTTATGAGACCGGCAACCGATAAATCTTGGACGGAAGGATCGTTAACTCGCGCAGGTGGAATACGGGGGCCGGCGGGGTGCAGAATGAAGACGTAATAACGGCGAGAATTAGGACACGGAGCGAGGAAGAAAGTGTCGAGCAGAAGCGGGGGAAGTGGACGCAGCGAGGAAGAAAGGGGCAGGTGGGAGAAGCGGCGTGAAGCATTGTGGGAGCGGCAAAGGACGGCAGATCAATGCGCCATCACTCGCCCCCCCCCCCCCTCTCTCTCTCTCTCTCTCTCTCTCTCTCTCTCTCTCTCTCTCTCGGCGTGGGATGGGGCTCGGTCGATGGCGGTGGCATTGCCGCCGCTGCAAGCCTGCGCGCTGCGAGAACTTGCTGACAGATCGCTCAACGACAGCTGCCCGTCACCTGTTACAAACTACTTTCTTCACACACTCTGTTTCTCGCCCGTTTCCCACAGCAACGAGTTCAGACGACAAAACATACCGGAGAAGCTATACTAACGATTTGTTTCGTTAAAAATAGCTGGTCGCGGAAGCTTTTAATTTTATTGGCATTTGGTACACGTTCGTGACAGTAGACCGGAGATGAGGCGCCATTTGCTTCAAATGTTTGTAAATCTATCGGACCAAACTGCGTGGTCATCAGTCCGTAGCTTACAAACTACTTAAACCTAGGTAAACTAACGTACGGACAAACACACACAGCCATGCTCCAGGGACGACTCGAACCTCCACGGCGAGCAACCGCGCGCTCCGCAGCGAGACGCTTTAGACCGCTCGGCTACTCCACCGCGGCAGGCGCCATTTGGAGGGACGAATAAAGACCGCACACAAACTAATTTGACACTGTGTGGTCGGCCGCGGTGGCCGAGGGGACTGAGGCGCTCCAGTCACGGTCTGCACGGCCACTACGGCCGGGGGTTCGAATCCCCCCTCGGACATGGATATTTGTGCCGTATTTAGTGTTAGCTAGTTCATTAGTAGTTCGTAAGTTTAGGGACTGATGACCCAGTAGTTAAGTCCCATAAGCTATACAAACATTTGAACAACCTTGTTGGAAATTTCCAATTACTCTACGGTCGGATCCGTCAGGTATCAGAGTGTCTACCACGGATCCTAGAATAGACGTTAGGGGTCAACCGCCGGATGCGCAGTCGTAAACCACGCCACTGACGTCACCAAGGAGACCAGCACAGTTTTCCCGCGCTACCATAGCGTTGATATTACGAGTGTATCTCCACAGGAACGGTTTCCCATGGCTCTTTATAGTTTGTGTATGTATTAAGTAGTTGTAAGTAATAAGTGATGGCTTATTAGTGACGATGATGTGTTGTGCTGTTGCGTGCTGTACCAACCACTGCACACAGAAGAATGCGATATTTCACAGATTTCCGAGAGATAAAGAGGTAACGTTCAAAGTGGATAAACGCGTGTAAGCGATTAGATGTCTCAACCCTCATACTGGTCGTGTATGTTCAGAACCTTTTAAAGAATCTGATTATGTTCGAGACTCGAAAAATGAACTAATTCAGAAACCCTCCTCAGCGACCACTGCCGTTGACAATGATGAAATAATTGTAGCTCAATTAACTAAAGAAGTTGACCATGTAAGAAATGTGAACAATAAACTAATACATGAAATAATTATTTACTTCGACATGTTCACAACATTCATATGCAGCAACATATAATCTAAACTGTCTGCGCAGTACGTTTTTATCTCTACAAAAATCATAAAATTTATTGCAACAATTTACTTCATTTATACAGCACAAAAAATAATTGCAGAACACACACACACACACACACACACACACACACACACAAATTCAGTCCTTCATTGAGCAGAGATGTCAAGCTCTGTAAGATGTAAAAAAATCACAGTTTTTCACCAAATAGTTTTCCTGCAATCGTTTGATAAGTTTTTCGTGGCAGCCGTTCGTGTAGACTATGGTCACCGGGTGACACAGCGAATAGCCTAGCTCCCCCACCTGCGCGTGAACCCTACCGTCTATTCTAGTATTCGTGGTGTCTACTTAGTTCGCGCGGGCTGTATGATTTAAAAGATACGATAGACACCAAAAGGAAGCTAAAGAACCAAATAAAATTACTTCACAGTTTGTACACGTTGTAACTCGAATGCTCGGAACCGCACGAAACCGTGCTGAGAATAATAGGCAATCATGAACAGGACAGTGGAGTGCTTCATTTTCATGCAAAACTTTGTGTTTTACCTCAAGAAACATTTTAACAAAGCAACAAGATATCAATACCGTAGGAAGGAAATTACATGTCATTCAATGGCGTCAGTTTATCATTACATATTGAATAAGCAGCGCCAAAAACTCTCTGCTTTAAGTACTTATAACAGAGCAAAACACACATATACGGCAGTACCACACACCTGAAAATGCTTATATTGGTCCTCAAAGTGCAGATGCGCCATTTAGAAAAAGTGCTTAAAAACAGAGTGGGAGGAAATAATGTGCATGCCTCACTAAAACCTCGTTATTGCAGTTCAAATCACTTTCACATCCACGCATTCCAGTATCCAAAGGCATACTAGTTACATTTTCAAATGATGATGGTAGTAGATCAATTTCATTCCCTGGCTTTCGCCAAGCATATTACCATCTTATACGTAGGTGCAGCAAATTTATTGTAAATCACAATGTGAAGTTTCCCGGTGAAATAACGATCATGTACCTCCACTTGTGCTTTGGCAACGAAATCAGTAATCTTCCTTCAGTAAAAAACTGTCTTAATTGCAATTTTTTTTATTAATTAATGACGCGTTTCGCCCTTTAGCAGGGTATCTTCAGATTATCTGCGTGACAGAATTTACACAAAATTACAAGGGGAATTACAAAACGGTTATAATGGTACATGGGCTTATTTTGTGTTACGAACACAGTATAAATGGTAAACAAAGCTTATAAAGCGCTCTCCGTGGTGTGACACCGTTAAGTTGTTCTGCGGTGTTTCTGTTTTTCTGGAGATTTCCTTGTAGCCCTACAAGTGATCGGGGGTAACAACGAAAAATTCTGTCACGCGGATAATCTGAAGATCCCTGCTAAAGGACGAAACGTGTCATTAATTAATAAAAAAAAGTTGCAACCAAGACGGTTATTTAGTGACGGAATATATATTCTCACTGATTGCTGTACACCATGGACTGGAAATCATTTTAAATCAGTAACTCTTCTGATATAGAGTTTATATTGCCGAAAGAATCAAGGGGATGTCAATATTTTGTTCCTTCCGGTGAAAAGATCGTCAGCGTAACGTCTTTGTTCGGGAAAACTTGTATCTAGAAGGGTACCAACTGTACGACTCGCGCAGGAATCACACAACAGGCACCACCAAGTAGCCCCAGCAGACAATTGCGGCGTTTTGCATAGAAATGACGCACACCACTCTTGTGTTTATGATAGCGTTCGAAGTGAAAGGTATCCCTTGACAGTAACCAAGTCTGCCTTAAATTAATGTAGTTTCCTACTACTAACTGTATTAGATTACGAAAAAAAGGTGAGGCGTTATGAATACGAAATACCGTGTATGTTTAAAAATGTAGAATTCATTTCTTGTAAGTAGACGCAAAAATGCGTCAAATTCACAGTAGTAGCATAAATTGTAAAATTAGCAGATAGTGGGACTATTTTATCACTTACTTAGTTTTTTTGTTTCGGTTCCAGGTTAACATTTACTGGTAAAAATTACATGCGTTGTACGCGCTTATTTTTTTTTAACATATATGCCTTTCTTCCCATACGTAATTTTATCGTACTTTTCCTACTTCTAGGTTGAATTTTAGTAACTGTCATCACCACTGTAACTTGAACTAGGTACTCTCTCTCCCTTTTTTTTTCTCTCTCTCTATTTCCCTCCTTCTTCCGAAGAACAGAGATATGGGGTCCTTATGAAGCGGAATTGCGTCACTTATTCGTTGTGTATTCAAAGTTTAATCGAATATCTGACATTATTTACTAAGTCCAAACATACCTTTTATCTGGTAAATGGCGGCATTCAATATGGGAGTTAAAAATGTTCAAATGTTTGTATAGCTTATGGGACTTAACTACGGGGTCATCAGTCCCTAAACATACAAACTACTTATGAACTGGCTACTACTAAGGACGGCACAAATATCCATGCCCGAGGGGGGATTCGAACCCCAGACCGTAGTGGCCGTGCAGACCGTGACTGGCGTGTCGCAGCGCGGCCGGCGATATGGGAGTGCTACACCAATGGTTGTGAGCGATCTAGTTATATTCAGTAAGTCTATGGTTCACGCAGTCAGCATGGGCAGCAAACATCATTCTCTTAAATAAACAAAGGAAGATTCAGCCAAGGACAGTTAACAGAATAGACGGAGTCTTTAAGAGCAAGTAAATCGAAAAAATACAAAGGGCGGATTGTTTTGTATTGGGACGTCCCGCAATGAGGTGAGGGTGACAGGGGCTGTTTCCTGTTATGGATATAATACGCGAGGTGGGTGCCAATCATGAAAACAAAGGCGTTCAAGTGTTCTATGCCTGTTTACTAAGTTCATTCACAAAAGCCTGACTTTTAGAAGCGTAAACTAGAAGCTCGATGTCCCCCGTTTTAGGATATATGAATTACTTCTTTACCAAATACAAATACAAATAAACTGTTTGCTGGTTATGCAGTGAATTACTACTTGTTGTGTAGGAATCTACTAAAAAAAATACTTTCCAGCGAAACGCATTGATGAACGACTTACTGTACAACTATAAAAACACAAAAAATTAACTTCCAGTTTTGTCAAGAAACATTTAATGTTTGCCAGTTTGCAGAAAAATTCGCAAATCGTTAATGCCTTTTGCTAAAGATGAATTTGTAAAGGAGTATCTCTTGTGCATCATTTATCGAATGGCATTTTCGACCCTGGTGGCGTATTTTGCTTTTTCTATTATTTCTCTCCTTAAAATTTAATTCATAATTTTTATGCTTTGCGAACGCAACTGTTGAATTATAATCAATTATCTGCAACAAGTTGCTTTTATATGTATTAATATTTCGGCGGTGACATTTCAAGATACCTGGCAGCTCATACTCAAATATTTACGTGCAGTGATCATTATTTCTTTGCTAATAACTTACCATAATTACGCAACGGAAGTTTTTAATAAGAGGTTTTCAGCCAAGGTCGCTTTCTTCTTTTAATTACATGACCTGTTTCGGCGTGCTAGACGCCATCTTCAGACCTAATACATCAAGTGTTTTTACTAAATGAGCTCCATTATATACAGCAAAAAATCTTATCTATCTACAATTACATAGTTACATACCTGTCGTAATTTTTAGATCACTGCTATTGCAACAATTTTTAACATAGCAAATTGGTATACATCCGCATTGATGTGTTATCCAAACAAAATTTACACGTCAATAATAAAACGACTGAATCCATCTTTCTCAAAGTCTAATCAGAGGCACTTCAGAATCAACCTCAGTACTGACTGAAGTGAAGCACAATATTGACGATTAGGCGGGAAATCATATACATGTACATGTAGATGTTGCATGTATAATAGATTATCTATTACATATGGTCTTTGCCTGTGAGGCAAGCTTTTTTATTTTATTTTTAACATTAAATATGGTATATACATAAATTACATGGTTACATAAAATACCATTTTATACACATTGCATGTCGTGTATAAATAATTTGTATAAAGTATAATGCTATGCACCACAGAGTATGGGGTGCTTTGTCAAGTATCAAATATAGAAGTCAGTGCCATGTCATTTGAACTAGAAGGAAATTTAAAATTGTCATATTATATTTTTTATATAATTTTTTAATAAAGCTGCGAATAAAATTACAGTTTCCAGATTATAGTTCCCAGTGAAAAGGAAGCAATTGCATAAAATGTGCTATCCACATTCTACCCTTTCTTTGGCAGACAATGGCAACAAGAGCTTAGGTCATTGTCCTAGATGGATTCTATATGAGGTATAGTAGCAAACGAAGTGTAATAATTTGTGCTCTCCATTTCACATGTATAAATTTTTAAGATAGCTTTTGTAATCCTTCGTAAGAAGCAATGCTCACCACGCATAAACAGTATGAACCCAGGACTTTGGCCGGAAGGAGGGGAGGGGGGGTCTGAACTCGCAGAATTTGGTAGTGACCTTGCTGCCTGGACACTTTGATTTTACGAGCTGGAAGCACCGCTTTTGTAGTCCGCCTCCGTAGCTCAATCGCCACGCAGGAGGCCCGGGATCGATTCCCGGCAAACGGCCAACCCCCAGTTGGGGATTCCCGGCCAATAAATGCCATACGATCATCCCCGATGTTGCGTCCTCTGATAGAGCAGCCGTCGAGAATAAGTAAGAACGTGATTCGGGCCAGTGGGTTTCCGTCGCTTGGCCATGCCTGTCTTATACTGATTTGTTTGGGCTGCAGCGGAAACGAAGGTCGTGTCGGGGAAGGTCGGTGCTGGAGTATTCCGCACAGCTACGTGAGCCACAATGCCAGGGTGGCACAGTGGTTACAGCCACTACCTAGTGTGGATGTGATTGATTTCTTCAGCGTAGATGGCGTAAAATCGCTATGCCTCGTACAGGAGTCAGAATGGAGAGCCTAAGATGACACGAGTGACAGGCCCGCTACTTGCGTAGCTCGCATCTTGCGGGGAATTCTCTGTTTGGGTAGTGTAACGATACAGGTCCGTCAGACGCATATATGACCTATTATGAAGAGACCGATTCCGGGTTGGATCGTAATGTGCAGATAAAGTGTTTAGTATATTTTACACTGGAGGAGGTGTGGTAGAATGTGTATTTTGTGGCTGGAAGGCAAGTTTGTTGCAAGGTGCCATTTAGTTACGATTTGACAATGAACGAACGCTAATTAATAATGGGTTAAAGTCCGTGACACTGAAATAAATTATGTTATAAATTGTCAGTAAATGTAGATTCTCTAATAATCAGATATCCGCCAATTAAATACTCAGAATAAGACTTGAAAGCAATTGAAACACTAAAATATATGTGAAATGATTTGTTTTGCAATTTATATTGTTTAATAATCGCGTCACTATAATAAAATAATATAATATAATAATAAATAATAATATAATAAAATGTCATAATTGTTTCTTAATAATGACGTATATAAAAAAACAGATTTGTGTAAAACATCTTACTCACTGGATAGATTTGATAATTAGAAGTCTGTGTAAATGAAAATACATCAAAAATTTATGATTCACTTTCCGAATAACTTATTGAAAACTAGTACTCATAAGTCAGGAATTTTATGTATAATACTTTGTTTCTTAAATGATTTTACGATGGAATGTAATACGAATCACCTAAATAACCTAATGTATTTATTAATGTAAAATAATTCATTCAATTGTAATTGTAAATTATTATTTAAACTGATTCCAACAATATATGAACACTTCGCTATTGTTTCTATCTTATATAAGGAGAGCCTCGTGGTCAGTTAGCTCTGTATCCGTTTTTAGCGTCAAACCTATGTCAGTTTGTATCAGCGATGTTTTGTAATTAAAGCGCGGTTATATCTGCAAAGTTGTTTTTAATTTACGTCGTAGATAATCCTCCATCTCGTCATGAAGAAGAATATGTACATTTCATAAGTGTGACACAGATCCAGTCACTGGCAAGGAATTTGAGCTCGCCACCCGAAATATGTTATATGTCAAATTCGCCGAATCAGCCGTCAACAGGTAAGTAATAATTTGCCAGTTACGTAGCGGATGTTGTGTTTGGGTAGGTTACAGGTTAGGGAGACCGCTGGACCGAAGCGAGGAATCCTGCTTCGAGTACCAGCTCGGCACAAATTTTCACTTGTCACCAATGAACTACACTGCTCAAAACAAGTAGGGCATCAGTTTTCATATCCAGCGGTGGAATGAACTAAAATCGTTCGACGTCTTTCAGACGGATCTACGGAGTGGAGACAACAAGAATACAGCAACCGAGATAGTGGTTCTAACAGAAATTTGCTACAGAGGTGCTTGGGTCGAGTTGTATTTATTTTGCCACACGAATTACACAAGCAATTGGGTTCAGATAGTGTATTGAGTAGGTAGTGCAATGCAACAACAACGTGATTAGCGAAGGACGTCTATAGAGCTGCAGGAAAGGAAGAGAATGAAACAGTGTACAGCCAGCGAATACCCATTATTCCTGACATATCTACCTTTTAACTTCAAGAGCATTTTCTATTATGATTAATAAATCACAGGGCAATCTATTAAATACTGCGGTGTGGATTTCACGTCTCCATGTTTCTCATATGGGCAACTTTATGTCACTTGCTCAGGGGTGGGCAAACCAAAGAATTTGACACTAGCTAACCGTTTGTTTATAATCAAGTTTGGAATTAATGTTACATATCATTCGTATCTTGAGTATCTTTCCTTGTTTCGATACTGAAATTTATTATTTTGTTCATTCTGCAAGATAGCCTTATTTCTTAAATATTCTCACGTAAATATAACATGTTTTTTAGAAAAAAGGAGATGGACAGAGATAGAGAGAGAAGGGATAGGAGAAATACTAACTCAGGGCTTAAACACATAAATAAATACCCGAGCAAAGCCGGGTTTTCAGCTAGTATGGTATACTAGCGACATGTGACACTGTCAGCTAGAGTTGTGGCGATTCGTGAATGAGTCGTTCTTTTGAACGAATACAAATAAAGAATCGTAAGAATCGAATCGTGATTCGCATGAATCGTCGTTCAAAAGAATCGCCTGTCTCGTGACGATTCCAAGATCCGACGATTCATGATTCGAAAGCAAGTGGCGAATAGTGCTGAATAATTACGAAAGCCAGAAAGCGTGTGAACAAAGTAAGCACAGAACGAAGATCGTGAGCCGTTACTTATTAGACTATAAACGAATTACAGATGACAGAAACAAAACGCAGCGAAATACACAGCTGCCAATACATACGAAAATACGTCTTTTATACAGTTTACATATTATGTATTTAAACGAGCAATCCTTACACATTTATATTTCGCGTATCCCGGAAACGGCTGTACCGATTTGGATTATATTTTGTGTTTAGAGAGGTTTAGACTTTTCGAGTTCATCTACATACTTGTAGTTTTTGTAAAAACTCAATTTTACCAAAATATTCTTTTTATATAAAAACGCGATTTCAAATGTTTTTAAAGCCATCTCAAAAATCTTTGTTACCGTTTTGCTTTTTACGTTATCAGCTTTCCTGAAAGAAACCGATTTTACAAAAAAAAGTAACATTTCAATAAACGCGAATTTCTTGTATCTCGAAAGAAATTTAGAGACGGATTTTTATTTTTGATGTTTATTTATATAGACGTGTTTCATTAAACTAATTGATTCTACATAATAAGTATTTTATAATGATTAGTTGTGTGTTAATTACTATAGATTTAATTAAATTTATATTTAAATGGCCTAAGTATTCAAACAGAACGAAAAAAAATTTATAAGTTTACAGCAGGATTCGAAATAAGTGACCTACGTTCACTAAACATACAAGATACTAAATGAGCTATGATGACAGCAGAAATGTTGGTAGTGTAATATGTATTTATAACTGCTAGCAAAACTTCAAAGAGTATTTTCTCGAGAATTTTTGAGAGCTGAATCGAATGGCTTTGCTTCATTATTATTTTCATTATGAACTTTGTACGCCATAAATACGAGGTGCGCCCATAAAGTAAGTTCCGTTTCAATTTATCTCCGCTGCAGCGCCGTAGACGATGTGTATCAAGGAGAAGGACGTGCGCCATTTGGAGATTGCTGTCAGTTACGTACGCTTTGTTGTGCTCGTTTGAAATGTCGCCGTTGATTGAAAATCCCGCCGCCTGTGAAATCAGGTCGGTGATTCAGTTTCTGAATGCGAGGAAAGTGAAACCAAGTGAAATTTATCGGCAAATTTCGATGTTTACGGACGAAATGCAATGAGTGATTCGATGGTGAGAAGATGGGTCCTACATTTCAATGGCGGGCGTAGTGATGTGCACGATGAAGAACGAAGTGGGCGTCCACCTTTGGTTACAGAAGAACTGGTTCACGCGATTGATGTCAAGATCCAGGAAAACCGTAGGTTTACAATTAGTGCTCTCGCTATGGACTTCCTCCAAATTTCTCTGTTTCCAACTGGTTGAAGATACAGGCGGCAGATTTCTATGAAGAAGGTATACAAAACCTGGTGCCACGCTATGAGCAATGCCTGCAAAATTTCGGCAGTTATGTGGAAAAGTAGTTTAAGAGTTGTAGAATTTTGTGCAATAAAAATTTCTTCTGTATCTGTGTACAATTTTATTTTATTACCAAACGGAACTTACTTTCTAGACGCGCCTCGTATTAAAAATCCGATACCCATATTGTCACCTTTTCGGCATTCTGTAAGAATCGTGCCGTCGCAGACCAGAAAGAACCGCGGACGAATCGTAGGAACAGATGCAAAAGGTTAAGTTTCAAACATCCATGACACAGACATGTATTGCCACTATGGGCAAGATGTAGAAGTAAGAATCGTGCCAATGCAGACAAAAGAATTGTGATGTCGCACAAGTCTGAAGTGCGCGCCACGTACTTTTGCCGCGCGCCGCCATGCACGCACGGCGCGGCGTTCTTACGACGTCAGCCACGAGCGCCCTCTGCTGCAACTCCGCTCGTGGCCACGACTGCTGCATCGGCCACTTGGGACTGAGATAGGAACCAACTAACACTTCGGAATCAAATAGGCACCAGTGAAGACTTGGCTATCGGATAGGCACTAGGACTCATCAGTAGGCAAGCCTCTCTCTATATAAACTATGTATCAGCATTCTGCTGTCAAGAACTATGTAAAAGTTAAGTATTACCAAGACTGCATGAAATATATATCTCGTTCTAATTTACTCTAGTGTTTCTAGTTTCTGCTGTCCCACTGGCTGGGCACCTCCGTACCTGCACACGCGTGCATCCTTTATTCCTGTGTCGGTCTCTTTCTACTCGGCCACCGGCACCTACGACGGAAACGAGACACAAAAGCGGCTACGAGGCTAGGACACAAAAAGAATTGTGAACGAATCGTAGGAATCGATTGACAATGTGGTATTGAATGGCAAGAATCGATTCCTAAAAAAGAATCGTGTTGCCCTACTGTACTGGCAGCTGGTCGTGTGCTGGTGTCCAGTAAGCAGAGCCAGCCTTGAGGCATGCCTCACAGATGGCACTCCCAGCCCCCTTCAACGCTGCCCCTGTTATTGGCAGAGTGGAGCTGCGCGCTATCGCGGGCAGCGCCAGTGACAGGCAAACAGCGCGCCTTATCACGCCTCACTGTGACTCACCCACCAACGCCCTGCTGACACAACTTTCCGCGACCTACAACCACAATTACACTGGCTTCGACTTCTCTGGACATGAGTGCAGTAACACCGAAGCAAACAAGGCGAAACTGGTCTCGTCTTGGCTTTACAGAAAACTAACAATAGTTCTCGGCGTTGCGCGGTGTGTGTTTATTCCTTTTGCATGTCAGCCTGTAACATTTCTTTAGTATATCCGTATCCTCTATACCACCCGTAAAATAAACTCCCGCAACCCCCTGGTCCACCCCATCCTTACCAACCCTGGGCCTCTGCCACGCCTCTACCGCGTTATACCCCCTTCCCTTCATCTTCACACCCTCCATGTCCTCTTCCAGGGTAATTTCCGCCGCCTCCCCTTCCCTGATGACGTCCTCCGTTGCAACATATACCCGTCCTACCAGCTGTGATACCCCCCCCCCTTTTAGATGTAGGGCCCCCTCGCCCCCCCTCTCCTTCCCCTCCACCGCTCGGCTACCCCCTCCCTGCCCTGGAGTCCCTACGGCTCCTCCCTACCGCCTCCTTCCCCGCCTTTTTTCCTCTCCCCTGCGCTTCCCTTCCCCCTCCCTTCTCGGGGTCCTGGAACGACGGTTTTTTTTTTTTTTTTTTTTTTTTTTTTTTTTTTTTTGTGGTTTTAGGGCGCACAACTTCTATGGTCATTAGCGCCCAGCCAAGAACATAGATTCGCTATGATCTAAAAAAATGTAGACTGTCAGAACATCAACAATAGGCTAAAAACGAAAGATAAAAGACAATTAAAAGAGTTAAATATCCTTGGATAAGTTGGCCAAATTGATAAAACGCAAAACTCGAGCAGCTGCTCGTGTGTCATCAGCTAAGATTTCCTCCAGAGTAGACGGAAAGTGAAGGGCTACACGGAGATGATTAAAATTAACAGAAGTCAGTAAAACATGTCGCACTGTCAGCAGTTCACCGCAGGAGCATAGCGGTGCAGGTTCGGCGGATAGCAAGTGACGGTGGCTGAAACGGCAGTGACCGATCCGCAACCGGGCCAGGATGACCTCCTCCCGCCGAGAGGGGCGTGAGGAGGTCCTCGAAGCGGTCGGGATCGGTTTGACAGTTCGCAATTTATTGTTGTACAGTGAAAGCCACACACTGTGCCATTGCGACACGATACTCCGGCGAAGAGCCCGTTGAACATCGTCCGATGGGACGCAAAAGGTAGCCATGCGAGGCAAAAGAGCTGCTGCCTTGGCTGCTGTGTCGGCGGCCTCATTCCCGGGCACACCCACATGGCCAGGGACCCACAGGAAAGAAACGTGACAGCTGTCATCCGCCAGCAACTGGAGGGAGCGTTGGATCCGATACACGAGAGGATGGTTCGAGAAAGGGTCCTTAAGACTCTGCAGGGCACTAAGGGAGTCAGAACATATGGCATAGAAAGGGTGGCGGTGGCGGCAGGTATACAAAACGGCCTGGTGGAGGGCGAAAAGCTCAGCCGTGAAGTTTGAGCACCGGTCAGGGAGCTTGTATTGGAAACGGTTGTCCCCGACGACGAAGGCAGATCCGACACCGGCAGTGCTCTTGGAACCATCAGTGTAAATAAATACGGCATTATCGAACCGCGAACGGAGTTCGACAAGCCTCGAGCGGAATACCAAATCCGGAGTGCTCTCCTTGGGGAGCGAACTAAGTTCGAGGTGTGTGTGAACCTGGGCCTGATGCCACGGTGGCAATGGTGCTAGATCAAGTGTTGTGTGCTGTGCTACAGTGAAGTGTGTGTTTTTTAACTGCGTTCACCGCCACCAGACAAGTGTCGCACCGTGTGTTTTTATATAGTGTCTCCGTGCACTCGCCGTCCTGTGTTATTGTCGTCCTACATTGTTTTTTTTAGGTCACCGTGGCTCATCATTTTTAACTAACTAAATGTGGTTTTAATCATCTGTCTATTGAATTGTACCTCAAACTGTCGCCTTGTCTATGTTATTGTATCTCCGTTACTTTATCTCCTGTTATGTATTTTAATTCTCCACTCACATATGTATTTTAATTACTCTCGGCTGAAGAGCAGCCTATAGTGCTGCCTGCCAGTGTACTGCTGGTATAAAACACAATAAAGGAAAAAAAACATTTCTTTTGTGTTGTTGCCTGTACGCATTAATTTTAATCTTCGCAGTTAAAAGATTACGGATTTTAGTTAAAATTTCTATAATAGAAATTGGATACAAAAATCTGATTAGATACTTTTGACAAAGGTGGATGAAATTAATACACGAAATGACTGAATAGATGAAATGACGGAATACAGATTGGGGTTGAGGCAACACACAAAAATAACGTCACAGAGAAAACTTACGGAAAAGTACCCATTGTAGCTTCTTTCTGGAAATGTTGATCACAGCAGCTGAAACTGTTAAGCTGTTCAAAATGTTCAAATGTTTGTAGAGATTATGGGACTTAACTACGGGGTCATCAAACTACTTATGAACTAACTAAGACTAAGGACGTCACAAATATCCATGCCCTATGGGGGATTCGAACCCCCGACCGTAGTGGCCGTGCAGACCGTGACTGTAGCACCTCAGTCCCCTCGGCCACCGCGGCCGGCTTGTTAAGCTGTTGAATGCTGTAGATAAACTTTATGATACTTTCTGCAGTAAATTAATGTTCAGACTGTTCACCTCGCAAGTCATTGTTGACGGACCGTGAACCAAAGTTTGATAAAGCAAATAATAGACAGAAAAATCTATAGGACTTCGCGAAAGTCGGCCGCGGTGGCCGAGAGGACTGAGGCGCTTCAGTCACGGTCTGCACGGCGACTACGGTCGGGGGTTCGAATCCCCCCTCGGGCATGGATATTTGTGCCGTCCTTAGTGTTAGCTAGTTCATAAGTAGTTTGTAAGTTTAGGTACTGATGACCCCGTAGTTAAGTCCCATAGACTCTACAAACATTTTAACATTTGAACTTCGCGACACTGTTAATAGAAACGCAGGTTCTAAAAGGAAGTTAGGTAATGATTTAAAGTAACTCATAGCGATTTAATCAAGGCAACACACGAAGCGAAAGTAATGGCGTCTTAACATCATGATACTATGGAATATGGAGGAGCTGAAAATTTCAAAGAAAATGAATAATTAAGGAAGAATGGGACATTATTATATGAAAACAGGGTGGAGATATGGCTCTTCACAAAAGAGGGTATATTTTAAATTAAAATTTAACAGCACTCACACTTACATCACAAAGCAGTCTGTGTACATGTCCACGCTTAATAAGCTCAAACAAGAGAGTGTGAATGATCGTGGTTCCGTCCTCTCGACACGGCGGAAGAAACGAAAGACGAGATTTCAGGTACTGGATAATTTCATGCAAGGTACAACATACAGCAGGCCTAAGAAGGATTGCAGAAATTTGTTAGTAGAAACGCAATAAATGCCACCCCGTGCTTATTGGCTCAGATTTTCATGCATTTCATTGTTTCTAACGTTATACTCTATCACCTAATGAGTGTGTTGTAGTATGATATAATACATTAACCGATACGTTCCTAAACTGTCTGTAAAACGTCTTGAGAATACAATTAGTAGTGTTGAAGTGATCAAGTGTAATTCCAAACCGGATGTCGTAGTTCTACTGCATGAACAGCGGAAAAGGCGAAAGCGGTAACCTTATCATTACGCTGGGGCTGTCAGAGAGAAAAAGTTTCGCAAAAGTCTGTATAAACTTTGTTACAAGTCGCTAAGTTTTCTCACTCACAAATAGTGCATGAATAAAGTCATAGGGCACTGATGACCTCGCAGTTTAGTCCCCTCAAAATTCCAACAACGACAACAAAGTCTTGTTATACACCCGTCGTCGCATGACGGGACATTTCATTTTATGGAAATTTATGACGGCTGTATCTGAATGTAACTTGTTCCATTATTAGTCTCACCTTTGTAATTATTACATAGGAAAAAAATCATTAATTACGTAACTGCTACATCACTGGATAAAACTAAACACACGTGCATTTAGGCTTCTACTTGAATACTGCACGGCCGCTGCGGTCGGGGGTTCGAACCCCCTTCGGGCATGGATGTTTGTGCCGTCTTTAGTATAAGGTAGTTCATAAGTAGTTTGTATGTTTAGTGACTGATGAACCTTAGTTAAGTTCGATAAACTTTAGCCGACTATATTATAACCCATACTGCTTCAACAAGCCTTTCAATACAACAATTGGAAGTAGGGAGCAGTGGGAGAAAATAGTTCGACACCGTATAGGGGATATTGTCTGGTTCACTGACGGGTCAAAATCAGATCAAGGCGTTGGGGGCGGGGTATACGGAGTGCAGCCAAAAACTGGAGGGCGTCATCACTCTAGGGGAACAGTCCTCAGTATTCCAGGCCGAAATCACTGCCATCAGGGCATGTGGAGGAGAATTTGCGTAGGTACTACAAAGATCGTAGCATCTATATCTATTCAGACAGCCAGGCAGCCCTGAGATCACTGGCAGCTCCTGCAACAAAGTCTAAAATGGTTGCAGAATGTCACAGGGTTCTGGTGGAGCTAGGGGAAAGCAATAGAGTAAACCTATTGTAGGTCCCTGGCCACTCGGGAATCAGTGGCAACGAACATGCCGACAGATTAGCCAGGATGGGGGCAGAGACTCCATTTATTGGACCGGAACCTGTCCTGACAATCACCAAGGCAATGAGCACGTAGAATATTGGACCAAAGTCTACCAGCCGGCCGCGGTGGCCGAGGGGACTGAGGCGCTCCAGTCACGGTCTGCACGGCCACTACGGTCGAGGGTTCGAATCCCCCCTCGGGCATGGATATTTGTGCCGTCCTCAGTATAAGGTAGTTGATAAGTAGTTTGTAAGTTTAGGGACTGGTGACCCCATAGTTAAGTCCCATACGCGCAACAAACATTTTTGAAAGTCTACCAACATGGCAAGGTAGTGACGCCAAAGCCACGTTTTAAAAGAAGCTCTGCAATCCTGGGCCTGAACAGGAGAGAGATTAGACTCATGGTTGGATTTCTGACAGGCCGTGGGAATTTCAAAAAACACCTACATACAATGGGAATAACAGAAGAGGACGGTGATGAAACTGCATCGCATCTAATCTTCGAATGCATTGCATTGGAGAGTAAAAGGCACAGAACATTTGGGACAACCATACCCGAAGAAATTGTGTCTAATAAAGAACTGGTAAAGGGACTCCTTGCACTGTTCAAGGGCATTGGTTGAGTTTACTAGATATACAGGGAGCGATATGTCACAATAAACGTAGTTTAGAAACTTAGTTTCTCGACTTCAAAAAGGCATTCGACGCGGTGCCACATTTCAGACTGCTAACGAAGATACGAGCTTATGGAATAGGTTCACAGATTTGTGACTGGCTGGAAGACTTCCTAAGTAGTAGAACGCAGTACGTTGTTCTCGACGGCGAGTGTTCATCAGAGACGAGTGTATTATCAGGCGTGCCCCAGTGGAGTGTGATAGGACCGCTATTATTTTCTATCTATATAAATGATCTGATGGACAGAGTAAGTTGAAATTTGCGGCTGTTTGCTGACGATACTGTGCTGTATGGGAGGGTGTCGTCTGTAACTGACTGTAATTGCATACATGATGACTAAGACAAAATTTCTAGTTGGTGCGAAGAATGGCAGCTAGCACTCAATGTAGAAAAATGTAAGGTGATGCGCATGAGTAGAAAAAGCAATCCCGTAATGTTCGAATACAGCATTACTAGAGAGCTTCTTGATGCTGTCGTGTCGTTCAAATATCTAGTTGTAATACTGCAGAGTGATATGAAATGGAACGAGCATGTAAGGACAGTTGTGAGTAAGGCGGACAGCCGACTTCGGTTTATTGGGAGAATTTTGGGAAGATGTACTTCACCTGTAAAGGAGACCGCGTATAAAACGCTTGTACGACCACGTCTTGAGTATTGCTCAAGTGTTTGGGACCCGCAGCAGATCGGTTTGAAGGAAGACATAGGAGGCGGTTCAGAGGCGAGCAGCTAGATTTGTTACCGGTAGGTTCGACCAATCCGCGAGTGTCACGGAAATGCTCCGGCAACTCAATTGGGGATCGCTGGAAGAAAGACGACGTTCTTTTCATGAATTTCTGGTAAGTAAATTTAGAGGGCCGGAATTTGAAGCTGAGTGTAGTACGATATTGCTGCCGCCTACTTACATTTCGCGTAGTGATCACAAAGACAAGGTAAGAGAAATTAGGGCTCGTACGGAGGCATATAGGCATTGTTTTTTTCCTCGTTCAATTTGGGAGTGGAATAGGAAAGGAAATGCCTAGTAGTGATACAGTGTACCCTCCGCCACGCACCTTACGGTGAATTGCGGAGTATGTATGTAGATGTATCAGGTTACTTTTTTTCCATTGTTTTCGGATACTTACACAATTTTAATATCTAACGGTAATTTTTACGAAAAATGTTTTTGTTTAATTGTATTTTCTATATTTTATAAAATGTTGTTAATAATGATGGTTTTAATAAAAAAACATAAGTTACACTAGTAGCGAAAAAATTAATTTTTTCTGTCATTTAGTTTTCGAGAAATCGTTTGTGAAAGATGGCAGGACGTGCGCCTCTATGCTATTGGTGCAGCGCGATTCCAACCGTGTTGGGGAAAACATGGCGGACGATTCAGCCTGGATATTTATCTCCTCTACTAGCGTGCATGAAGTCAGCTTCCCCCAACAAAAATGTTCAAATATTTGTAAATCTATCGGACCAAATTGCGTGGTCAGTCCGTAGCGTAGTTTCGTTGCGGGCAGTGGCGGGTTGGACTAAGACTGTTTTGGCTTCACTGAAAAAAATCAAATAAATCCATAAGCTTTACAAACATTTGATCATTTGATGTAATGGAATTCATGAGGAAGTAACGCATGTATAAACATAGGATGAGAAGCACTTAAGACGATTTTCAGGACAGTCAAATACTGTGTTGTGTCGCTTGCGCTGTTTGATCGTTTTGGTGGTGTGTGTTGAAAGCGGAAGGCCTGAGGAGACGGGCGCCGTCAGGCGGGGTGTTTGGCGAGACGTATCGACGCCGCCCTGCCGCCCGCGCGGTGGGCGGCGTGAGTCATGCTGCGGCACACATCGACCGCCACAGCCTCCGGCGCCCCCGTCTCGCTGGCTGCCGGCGCCTTCCCTGCCCACTCGCGCCAGTCTGCCACGGTCCAGCGCCCACGTAAACGAGAGAGCCTCGTCAAGTGCAGGGCGACGGGCAGCCGGGTTATAAAGGGCCACCATGCCTAAGAATACCCCACGCACCACTGCGCGCTCTTTGTGCATTGGCACTGTGCAGCCAGGGGTGCATAGCTGCCGGCGGTAAACACCAGCACCGTAGAACACCTAATAATAATCTTTAAACTTAAAGCTATTTTAAAAATGAAAGCAATCCGGTCTAAACCAATAGTCTGCACATTCGTTGATTTTGTTGTATTTATGGTCTTCAGTCCGGAGACTGGTTTGATGCAGCTCTCCACCATACTCTATCCTCAGCAAGCCTTTTCATCTCCTCATAAGAACGGCAACCCACATCCACTTGAATCTGCTTACTATACGCATCTCTTGGTCTCCCTCTGCGATTTTTACCCCACACACTTCCCTCCAATGCTAAATTTACGATTCCTCGATGTCTAAGAATGTGTTCTACCAAGCGATCCCTTCTTTTGGTCAGGGTATGCCAAAAATTCCTTTTCTCACCAATTCTGTTCAGTACCTCTTCATTAGTTATGCGATCTACCCACCTAATCTTCAGCATTCTTCTGTAGCACCACATTTCAAAAGCCTCTATTCTTTTCCTGTCCGCACTGCTTATTGTCCATGTTTCACTCCCGTACAAGGCAACAGTCCACACAAATGCCTTCAGAAAATACTTCCTTACACTTAAATTCCACCCCCATGAACCACAGACATTGCCGAGGTGGGGTGGCTTGCGTGTCTCAACGATGCAGATAGCCGTACCGTAGGTGCAACCACATCGGAGGGGTATCTGTGGAGAGGCCAGACAAACGTGTGGTTCCTGAAGAGGGGCAGCAGCCTTTTCAGTAGTTACAGGGGCAACAGTCTGGATGATTGACTGAGCTGGCCTTGTAACATCAGCTAATGTGGCTTTGCCACACAGCTACTGCGAACGGCTGAAAGCAAGGGGAAACTACAGCCGTTACTTTTCCCGAGGACATGCAGCTCTACTGTATGAACATATGATGATGGCATCCTCTCGGGTAAAATATTCCGGAGGTAAAATAGTCCCCCATTCGGATCTCCGGGCGGGGACTACTCAGGAGGATGTTGTCATCAGGAAAGACAATACTGGCATTCTACGGATCGGAGCGTGGAATGTTAGATCCCTTAATCGGGTAGGAAAATTAGAAAATTTAAAAAGGGAAATGGATAGGTTGAAGTTAGATATAGTGGGGATTAGTGAAGTTCGGTGGCAGGATGAACAGGATTTCTGGTCAGGTGAGTACAGGATTATAAATACAAAATCAATTGGGGGTATCACAGGAGTAGGACTGATAATGAATAAGAAAATAGGAATGCGGGTAAACTACTATGAACAGCACAGTGATCGCATTATCATTGTCAAGATAGATACGAAGCCAACACCGACAACAGTAGTACAGGTTTATATGCCAACTAGCTCTGCCGATGATGAGGAGATCGAAGAAATATATGAGGAGCTAGAGGAAATTATTCAGACAATTAAGGGAGAGGAAAACTTAATTATTATGGGGGACTGGAATTCGGTAGTAGGACAAGGAAGGGAAGGGAAGATAGTAGGTGAATATGGTCTGGGCAAAAGGAATGAAAGAGGAAGTCGCCTGGTAGAATTTTGCACGGAACATGATTTAATCGTAACAAACACGTGGTTTAAGAATCACAAAAGAAGGTTGTATACGTGGAAGAGACCAGGAGACACAGGAAGGTATCAGATAGATTTTATAATGGTAAGACATAGATTCCGGAACCAGGTCCTAAACTGCAAGACCTACCCAGGGGCAGATATAGACTCTGACCATAACTTGTTAGTCATGAACTGTAGGCTGAAACTGAAAAAACTGCAGAAAGGTAGGAAAATAAGGAGATGGGACTTAGATAAATTGAAGGAAAGTGAAGTTCTGGAGAATTTCAGAGGGAGATTTAGGCAACAATTGACAGAAACAGGGGGAAATAAAACAGTAGAAGAGGAATGGGTAGCATTGAGAGACGAAATAGTGAAGGCAGCAGAGGACAAAATAGGTAGGAAGGCAAGACCAACAAAAAAGCCTTGTATATCACAGGAAATACTAAATTTAATAGATGAAAGGAGAAAATATAAAAATGTAGTAAATGAAACAGGCAAAATGGAGTACAGACGACTAAAAAATGAGATTGACAGGAAGTGCAAAATGGCTAAGCAGGAGTGGCTAGAAGCCAAATGCAAATCCGTAGAAGAATGTATAAGAAGGGGAAAAGTAGATACCGCCTACAGAAAAATAAAGGAGACGTTTGGGGACAGGAAGGGCAGCTCTACGAATATCAAGAACTCGGATGGGAAACCAGTTCTCAGCAAAGAAGGGAAAGCTGAAAGGTGGAAAGAGTACATAGAGCAGCTCTACAAAGGAAATGAACTTAGAGACGATGTTGTAGGAAGGGAAGAGGAAGTAGATGAAGATGAAATAGGAGATAGTATACTGAGAGATGAATTTGACAGAGCCTTGAAAGACCTAGGTCGGAACAAGGCCCCAGGAGTAGATGACATACCCGCAGAGCTATTAAAGTCTCTGGGAAAGCCAGCCATGACAAGACTATTTGAACTGGTGTGTAGGATGTATGAGACAGGCGAAATACCCTCAGACTTTAAGAAAAATGTAATAATCCCCATTCCAAAGAAATCAGGCGCAGACAGGTGTGAAAATTACAGAACCATCAGTTTGATAAGTCATGGTTGCAAAATTTTAACACGAATTATCTACAGGAGAATGGAAAAGCTGGTAGAAGCTGATCTCGGGGAAGATCAGTTTGGATTCAGGAGGAACGTAGGAACCCGGGAGGCAATACTCACTTTACGTCTTATCTTAGAAGATAGATTAAGGAAAGGCAAACCTACATTTTTAGCTTTTGTAGATTTGGAGAAAGCTTTTGACAATGTTGACTGGAATACACTCTTTCAAATTCTGAAGTCAGCAGGGGTAAAATATAGGGAAAGGAGAGTTATTTACAACTTGTACAAAAGCCAGACCGCAGTTATTAAACTCGAAGGGCACGAAAGGGAAGCATCAGTTGGGAAGGGAGTAAGACAGGGTTGTAGCCTTTCTCCGATGTTATTCAATTTGTACATCGAGCAAGCGGTGAAGGAAAGCAAGGAAAAATTTGGAATAGGGATTAAAATTCAGGGCGAAGAAATAAAAACATTGCGTTTTGCTGATGACATTGTAATTCTATCAGAGACAGCAAAGGACCTGGAAGAGCAGTTGAATGGAATGGACAGTGTGTTGAAGAGAGCGTATAAAATGAATATTAACAAGAGCAAAACAAAAATAATGGAATGCGGTCTTAGAAAATCAGGCGATGCTGAAGGAATTCGATTAGGTAACGAAACAATGAAGTTGGTAGATGAGTTTTGTTACTTGGGTAGTAAAATAACATGCGATGGTCGTAGTACAGAGGATACAAAATGCAGAATGGCAATGGGAAGAAAAGCATTTCTGAAAAAGAGAAATTTGCTAACATCGAATATTAATTTAAGTGTAAGGAAGTCTCTTCTGAAGGCATTTGTGTGGAGTGTTGCCTTGTATGGGAGTGAAACATGGACGATAAGCGGTGCAGACAGGAAGAGAATAGAGGCTTTTGAAATGTGGTGCTACAGAAGAATGCTGAAGATTAGGTGGGTAGATCGCATAACTAATGAAGAGGTACTGAACAGAATTGGTGAGAAAAGGAATTTTTGGCATACCCTGACTAAAAGAAGGGATCGCTTGGTAGGACACATTCTTAGACATCGGGGAATCGTAAATTTAGCATTGGAGGGAAGTGTGTGGGGTAAAAATCGCAGAGGGAGACCAAGATATGCGTATAGTAAGCAGATTCAAATAGATGTGGGTTGCCGTTCTTATGAGGAGATGAAAAGGCTTGCTCAGGATAGAGTAGGGTGGAGAGCTGCATCAAACCAGTCTCCGGACTGAAGACCATAACAACAACAACACTTAAATTAATATTCGATGTTAGCAAATTTCTCTTTTTCAAAAATGCTTTTCTTCCCATTGCCATTCTGCATTTTATATCCTCTGTACTGCGACCATCGCATGTTACTTTACTACCCAAGCAACAAAACTCATATATCACCTTCATTGTTTCGTAACCTAATCTAATTCCTTCAGCATCGCCTGATTTTCTAAGACCGCATTCCATTACTTTTGTTCTGCTCTTGTTAATGTTCATTTTATACACTCTCTTCAACACAAATTTCCAATTCCATTCAACTGCTCTTCCAGGTCCTTTGCTGTTTCTGGCAAAATTACAATGTCATCGGCGAAACGCAATGTTTGTATTTCTTCCTCCTGAACTTGAATCCCTATTCCAAATTTTTCCTTGCTTTCCTTCACCGCCTGCTCGATGTACAAATTGAATAACATCGGAGAAAGTCTACAACCCTGTCTTACTCCCTTCCCCACTGATGCTTACCTTTCATGCCCTTCGAGTCTAATAACTGCGGTCTGGCTTTTGTACAAGTTGTAAATAACTCTCCTTTCCCTGTATTTTACCCCCGCTGACTTCAGGATGTCAAAGAGTGTATTCCAGTCAACATTGTCAAATGCTTTCTCCAAATCTACAAAAGCTACAAATGTAGGTTTGCCTTTTCTTGATCTATCTTCTAAGATAAGACGTAAAGTGAGTATTGCCTCCCGGGTTCCTACATTCCTCCTGAATCCAAACTGCTCTTCCCCGAGGTCAGCTTCTACCATCTTTTCCATTCTCTTGTAGATAATTCGTGTTAAAATTTTGCAACCATGACTTATCAAACTGATGGTTCTGTAATTTTCACACCTGTCTGCGCCTGATTTCTTTGGAATGCGGATTATTACATTTTTCTTAAAGTCTGAGGGTATTTCGCCTGACTTATACATCCTACACGATTTTAAGAAAGCATATTGTCGCGTTGAAATGGAAACAGGCGTGACTTCGAAGGCAACTGAACACAGCACTTATACTGAAAGCACGTTTATTACGAACTCAACATACACGCAGCACTGACAGCCTCTCGGGCAGAGTGCTCTGCTATTTATACACAGACAGAATGTACCAGAAATTAGAAGAACAGTTAACATAAGAAACAAGTAGAATTCACAAGTGAACATAAGAAAGATGTAGAAACTTCTGGAATTGTTAATTACAAAGAAATAAATTTTTGCCGATGGGTGGGATTGGACCGGTTACCTTCTGCACCGCAGTCGGTGACGCAATCCCCTGCGCCACGCCGGCAGTTTTTTCTTTTTTCTTTTTTCCATCTGGTAGAGCTATGGTTCGCGGTCGTTCCTTCAGTTCGTTCTTGGTTGTTTGTTGAATATCTGGCTCAGCTTTTTTATTACAGAGGGCGTTGAGCCCACTGACCGGGTGCGCTGAGCCACGGCGCCCGGTCGGTGTACGTGGTGTCTCGCGGCAATATTACTCTATAGACAGACACACTCTAACATTTTCGAAGAACGTGCACTAGACACCAAAACACGAAAACTAATTGAACAAACACTGACAGAAACCAAAATCAAAAAAATTAAATTCATAGATGAAATTTCGCAACCGTTCTTAATCGAAACAGGAGTAAGACAAGCAGATGGGATCTCGCCACTATTGAGACTTTAACTTTTCCCGGCGTAATGAATGTTCTAACATCTTACGGGTATGCTGCCGTCGTCGACAACCGCCGATATTTCGGCAGGAGGACACCCTGCCATTCTCAAGGCACAACTGCACTCAAGAAAGTAATGTGCAAGCGTATTTAATATCTCGGTTTGCAAAGGGTAAACAAGGAAGATAACACACACAGTACAAGTCACAGCAGAGTCAACACAAAGATGACCAAACATCAAAAATATCGATAGTGACTGTTAATCAACAGGTGAGGCAGCATTAATTTTGTCCCTCTGTGTTTTGACGAGAGACAGTGCCGGATTCGAAGCAGAATTTAAACAATAACCACCATCTCTGTTTATAAGGTCGCTTTCTGGTTTAATCTCAACAGCTTCCTTAAGAACACTATCCCAATAGGTGGAAGTGCATGCCAGGATCTCCGTGTTGTTGTATTCCATAGGATGACCGGTGCCAAGACAGTGTTCTGCAACAGCGGATTTGTTTGCCTGTTGTAAGCACGTGTAACGTTTATGTTCAATACACCGGTCTTCCACAGTCCTGATTGTCTGACCAATATATGACATTCTGCCTCACCTGTTGACTAACAGTCACTATCGATATTTTTGATGTTTGGTCATCTTTGTGTTGACTCTGCTGTGACTTGTACTGTGTGTGCTATCTTCCTTGTTTACCCTTTGCAAACCGAGGTATCAAATACGCTTGCTCATTGCTTCCTTGAGTGCAGTTGCGCATTGAGAATGGCAGGGTGTCCTCCTGCCTAAATATCGGCGGTTGTCGACGACGTCACCTGGCAGCATACCCCTAAGTTGTTTCAACTCGCCACTATTATTCAACATAGTTTTAGACAAAGTAAT
This sequence comes from Locusta migratoria, assembly GCA_026315105.1. Taxonomy (NCBI): domain Eukaryota; kingdom Metazoa; phylum Arthropoda; class Insecta; order Orthoptera; family Acrididae; genus Locusta; species Locusta migratoria. Next base: position 510,772,668 of record CM048745.1, read on the forward strand.
AAAAGAATGGGAAATCGAAGTAAGTAAAAAAAAACTTGAATTCAACTAGGAAGAGGTAAAGGAAAATTGAACATCCCTTATTTTGCGTTTGCAGGTGAGCTAGCAATTATAACTGACAGTGAAGAAACCGCAATAAAACAAATTGAGATCCTCAAAGAATGTGCAGAGAAGGTTGGCCTTCTCCTTTGAGAAGACTGAATTTATTTGCTCCAAATTAGATATTCCGAAACTCAAAACAAATTATGGTGAAATCACCAGAGTCAAACACTTTAAGTATCTCGGCGAAGTTATTGAACCAACAGGACTCGAGAAAATAGCACAAAACAACCGATTACAGAAAATCAAGAAAGCATTCGGAATTGTTCCAAACATATACAACAAAAAATGCCTGTCAAAAGGTACTAAAATCAGACACTACAACACAGTTATCAAACCTACAGTCACATATGCAAGTGAAACGCTCTCACTAACTAAATTTATAAGAAATTAAAAAAAAGTAGAGAGAAAAATTATTAGGAAAATTTGGGGACCACGATACACACAGGATGGATACAGACTGCAGACCAACGAGTCAACCGAAAAACTATCAAATATCGAAACTAACATCAGAAAGAGATGAATGAAATTTTATGGACACCTACACAGATTACCTGGAGACAGGTTAATTAAACGTCTACTGGACTATGTGACATCACTTAAAGCAACAATATCCTGGGTAACTGAAGTTAAGAACGATTTGACAAAAGCAAAAATTGACATAACAAACACATCAGACAGTGATACATTCAGAAGAAAAATTGAAAAGTGGAAGTTTACTTCAGAGACGGCACCAAAACCATACCGAACAAGTGGACCGAAGAAAAGAAGGCCTTTGGGGACAAAATGAAGAAATATTGGGAAAATAAGGAGAACCTTAAGAAATATTTATATATCACCTGTTTATCGTTCTCCCATGTGGACATTCGCTAATAATAACATGGTTCTCTGTTCCGCAGGACCTAATTGAGAAGTAAGACTCCCCGGTCATTGAACAACTCAACACATGAAGTTTAACACAAGAATGGTAACAGAAAATTTTTAAGTAGTCCTATACACACGACAATCTTAAGACAAAGTCAAAAAATTCAATAAAGAAAAAAATGAATTAGCTTAATTGCTTAACTTTTCTAGGAGTTCCTCGACAGAATAAAAGTAGTGAGCCATAAGGTAACTCTTCAATTTAGATTTGAAAGCTCGTGGTTTAGTGCTAAGATTCTTTAGTTCTTGAGGCAGCTTATTGAAAATGGATTCTGCACAATACTGCACACCCTTCTGCACTAGTGTCAAGTTGGTGTGATGAAAAAATAGAATCGACTTCTGTCTAGTAATCACCAAGTGAAAGCTGCTAACTCGTGGGAATAAGCTGATATTATTAACAAATGACATTTAAGAAAAAATGTATTATGACACCAGTGCCAAAATTCCCAGACTACTGAAAAGGGGTCGACATGACGTTTGCGAACTTACACCACATATTGCTCGAATCACTTGTTTCTGAGCCAAAAATATCCTTTTTGTTTCAGTGGAGTTACCCCAAAAATAAAGCCCTACGTCATAAGTTAGTGAAAGTAAGCGTAATAACTACTTTTCGTGTTGAAAAATCACTTATTTCAGATATTGTTCTAATGGTAAATATAGCAGAATTTAGTTTTGGTACAAGCTCCTTGGACTTTCCACATCAGCTGTCTATCTGAACACCTAGAAATTTGAACTGTTCAGTCTCACTTGTCGTATGTCCATTTTGTGTAATCAAAATGTCAGTTTTCGTCAAATTATGTATTAGAAATTGTAAAAACTGAGTTTTACTGTGATTTAACATCAACTTGTTTTCTACAAGCCATGAACTTATCTCTTGAACTGAATTATTTGATACTGCGTCAATATTACGAACAACATCCTTCACTACCAAGCTGTTATCATCAGCAAACAAAAGTATTTCACAGTCACCTGTTATACTCGAAGGCATATCATTTATACAAATATAAGAAACAGCAACGGTCCCAAAACAGACCCCTGGGGCACATCACACTTAACTGTGCCCCATTGCGATTGTACTTCATAGCCATTTTCTACACTGCAGAGAATTACCTTCTGGTGTCTGTTATTAAAGTACGACGTGAACCAGTTGTGAGCTACTTCTCGTATTCCATAATGTTGAACTTTCTGACAGCACAGCTCATCTGCGACATTCCGTCCTACAACCAACAAACGAGGTACACTACACTGACAAGGAGACCACACGGGTATCGGATTCTAGAATTTCTTTATGGTACTTGAAGTTCACAACCTACATAACAATCAGCCAAATCTATTCGACGCAACTCACAAAAATACACGAGGAAATCTACTTTGAATTCTTGCAAAGTATTCGTAAGTAGCAATAATTAACACAGTTCCACCAACTGTGGGAGTAGCTCAGGTGGTAGTGTTCTGGCCTCACAATCATCGAGTCGGTGGTTCGAATCCCACTGTGATAGTCATTTTTTCCTTAATGACTTCAGTTATATAAAACATGTTGAGTCTCTAATTCCACGTGTTGTGTCAGGTTTTCAAAAAATGTTCAAATGTTTGTAGAACTTATGGGACTTAACTACGGGGTCATCAGTCCCTAAGCTTACAAACTACTTATGAACTAGCTAAGACTAAGGACGGCACAAATATCCATACCCGATGGGGGATTCGAACCCCCGACCGTAGTGGCCGTGAAGACCGTGACTGGAGCGCCTGAGTCCCCTCGGCCCCCGCGGCCGGCTGTCAGGTTTTTGTTTACGTGTATGTAGACGAGCTGAAAACCTTGTCACGCCAAACGATGGTTGAGTAGGTTAGCTGCCTGGAAAGCTATTAGTAGCTAAGGAGACGACTTTCCAAAAAAACAGTGTCATAACTCTTCGCAAACTGAATAATCAAAGACTACCGTCCTCAACTAATAGCTTATGCTTTTTTTTCTATTGAAATCATCGTTATTAACAAACGTTATAAAAACGTAAAAAAATTACGAATAAACAAAAATACGCACACCTTTCCGAAAATTACCATTATACATTAAAATTGTCTGAGTATTCGAACACAGCAAGAACATAAAAAATCTGTCACAACAGTATTTCAAGCACCAACCCTAGAGTTGTAAGGCTACGACGCTAGCACCTGAGCTATACCGACAGATGCTCATACTTATTTTACGATTGGTACTTCCGTTTACTTGCAAAACTTCAAACTCGATTTTCTCGAGAATTGCGGAGAGTTGCGTCGAATGGCTTTGGCTGATTGTTATTTGAGTTCTGAATTTGACGTACGATAAATATATGAAAATTACTGTGTGGTGACGAATTACATTGATGATAATAGTATCAATATTTTCGCGCAATAGCGAATTTCTTTTAGCGCCACTTCATAAGGTATAGATGTTCTACCAAATGGTGTTTTCATTCTCCCTGGTGCGGGAATACAGATTAAGCTGCGAGTGCTAAGGGATGAATGTAGTTGACTCATAAGTGCAGTCAGTGTGGCATATGGAAGTTTGGGTCGGTCCTGGAGTCGTGTTCGGGTAGCCTAGTGGTTACCGCTCGCGATAAGCGGGAAACTCGGGTTCGAGTCCCGGCCCGGAACAAATTTTCATATGTCACCATTTTGTAGAACATCTTTACTCTATACAGTGGCGCTAAAAAAATTCGCTATTGCAAGAAAATATTGATAATATGTAAAAATTCTAACACCCGATAACCATATGGTCTTCCTGTGAGATAACAGTCATGCGATGGCAGCGGCACTTTGTGGATCAAACGGACCCAACACGTTCCCACAAATCGTCCCCTTAACATGCAAAACAAACTACTAGGAACTTAAATAGTTGCAACACTGCTGTGGAAACACTGCAATGGAATCGTAGTGTGCAACACAGTCTGGAGACAAGGCCTGACAAGAGACATTGTCACGTCACACCGACCAGGTCTCGACCGCTCGATGAGTGGCTGGCCGTTGGGACACAGCCCACTGCCTTGTCGCGGCCAGCCAGTCAGCGAGCGGTCGAGACCTGGTCGGTGTGACGAACAATGTCTCTTGTCAGGCCTTGTCTCTAGACTGTGTTGATTTCGGTAGTGCAAGGTAAGTAATAGTCTCACCTTCAGATACTCGCAGATTAAAGGTGAGTTATCTGTACAGTGTTATTTAATATTAACTGTTATGTGACCGCTAGAAATACCGCGATAATGCCGTACAATGACTTTTAATGTAGCGTTGGAACGAGTCGTTTCCGTTTACATCACTATATCCGAATCAACTGTTTTCACTTACCTTGAACGTCTCTTCCTACGCCTCGGTTCTTAGGAAACCACTGCCGCAGCCATCTTCAGGAATCTGCACAAAACAAACTCTCGTGTAAAAAAACTCAACAAATATTGTCAGTCTCGTATCAATAACAGAGGAATTATCCACTAAAATTATCAACAGTTATGAGCAAGAAACAACAAGAAAAGTTTTCACATTATTAAACTAGGAAAACGTATCAGGAATATATTTAAAATGTAACAGTCTATTTCTTGGTACTTTCTTTAGCGTTTGTTTTATAATTCAGCTCTTATGCAGGGTACAGTGGGCGATACTCATGATTTTTGCGTAATTGACGATATTCAAAGGAATAGGTGTTGATATTTCATGTGTTCCTTAGTACAAAAAAGGCGTTCAATTCCGCATTAATTGACGAATGTGGTAAGCAGTGTTCCAAGCCGCGCGGGAATGGCCGCGAGGTCTAAGGCGCCGTGTTATAAATTGCGCGGTTTCTCCTGCCTGAGGTTCCAGTCCTCCCTCGGGCATGGATGTGTGTGTGTTCACCTTAGCGTAAGGTACTTCAAGACGTTTTTAAGTGTAAGGACTGACGACCTTAGCAGTTTGATCTTTTAGGTTTACAAACACGTGAACAAGTGTTTCCAGCTAGATTCAACCATGTCTCAAAAGTAATCAGTTGTGAATGTAGAAGACCTGTTACATAGAACATTTTATTACATTAGCACAAGTATCTGCTCTGTCAAGGGCTTTTACATTAAATGAAGTCAATTGTAGTTGTAGAGTCTATGGGACTTAACTACGGGGTCATCAGTCCTTAAACTTACAAACTATTTATGAACTACTTACAACTAAGGACGGCACAAATATCCAAGCCCGACGGGGGATTCGAACCCTTGACCGTAGTGGCCGTGCAGACCGTGACTGAAGTGCCTCAGTCCCCTCGGCCACTGCGGCCGGCAATGAAGTCAGTTACCCATTGGTTGGAACGCGAAATGTACACTCAGTTGCCATTAATTAACGATTGACATTAAATTTATACTGACTTCTTGATAAGTTTCCAAATCAACCTATTTTGTATGTCTCTGTATCTTAAATGTTGTAGATCCTAACAATAATTCTTGATCTTAACAAGAATTCTTGTAACACTTTATTAAAATAATTTTTTTCATTAATTGCGGAACAAACCGAATCAACACAAGTAAATAAACTAAATATTTTGAATATCTGTTCAAATTTGACGATTCTAGCTTTGTGTCATAAAAGGATATTTAATCTTATCTTAATATATATAAAGATTGGGTGTTTGTGTCTATATTTCACTGTGCAGCCAAAACTACACATCGCAACCGAATAGTGTTACCGTGTGGTAGTAGGTATGGGTCTCCCATTGTGCACTATGGTGGTAGAGGGTTGATAACGATAAGGGGGTGGAAGATATGGGCGTTCAAAGTTGCCGAATTATATAAAATTCTACGTTTGGATGTTAATATTTTGCTCTTCAGCAAAAACTACACAATGGAGACGATCGATCTCTCTGTGTTATTGTGGTAACAAGTCTCCAGTTGTACACCATATCAGTTCCGTGTCGATAGCTTCAAGAGGGTGGAAGATATAGTGGTTGAAAGTTGTCAGCTTATGTAAAATTCGGACTGAAGACCAGCGATGACTTTTGCCACTATAATAGCAAAGAGGTTATATACAGCTAAACGCGAAGCACATTCTTCGGTTGTTTTTCTGCAACAAGCGTACAAATAAAGAAAATAACGTAGATATTGCAATTTGAAAAGTAAAACTACCAAGAAAGATCCGTTTCTAAAAGGCAGAAAACGGCGCTGAAAAGTGTATCTACAGACGATAGAAACTTTAAATTTGTGGACATTGTTTATTTTACAGTGTAGGCATCAGAGATATTTCGATATTCCCATCCCTAAGGGGGTTAAATATGAGATGAGGGTTTTTTGAAAATATGTTGCTATTACGGCAGTTTTGAAGCAAGAAATACAAAACTTATGATTTAGATTTTTGATTGGAGTTTTAAAAACAAGAGTTACTATATTTTTGGAAATTCAACCATTAAGCGGGTGAAATGAGGAAAAATCTTTCAAGGGTGACACTAAGAATATTTAGATGCTAGAAAAGGGGAAATTTGGATTTTGAACCATGGTTAGAATTTAAAAAAAAGCACTTTCAAATCTAAATCTATGGAAATTTATATTTAGAAGTAGAAACAACCAATGCAGACCATCCAGTCTACGCGTGCGAAGCAGCGGGAATTTAGCTAGTTTTGCTATACAAGAAATGTTAGCGACAATTTTCGTTATTTACGTCTTAGACAATGAGCATTTGCATTCTTTACTCCACATATTTCATGCTACATCATATCTGAATCTCATATTCAATCAAATTGTCAGTCATAATCAATATATAACTTATTTTACGATTGAAATTCTGTGTTTATTCATTTCCATAGCAAAATTTTTAATTCCAATATACGTAAAAGTGTAATCAACAATGTAAGCATTATCGAGCTCACTATATGTACGGAGAATCGCTGATGTAGCTTTCACACGGGGAACCGGCCAAACACGACGGGAATAAATCTATCGAAAAAACTGCACTTGGTGGAATCTGATTTCTCCAACATTTCAATACACTCGTTGAAGTGAACCTTTGTGTTTTCTGCTTTTGGGGGAACGACCACTCAAGTCCACCTCCGGCCAACCAGATTTAGGTTCTCCGTGCTTTATGAAAATCACTCCAGGCAAATGGCGGGATGAATGCTCTGAAAGGGCACGCCCTGTTTCTTACATCATCGTTACCAAACAGAGCGTGAGCTCCGTCTCTAATGTCCTCGCTAAGGTCGGGGTTTCGAATCCCCCTACGGGCATGGATATTTGTATCGTCTTTAGTATTAAGCTAGTTGATAAGTGGTTTGTAAGTTTAGGGACTGATGACCCCGTAGTTAAGTCCCATAAGCTTAACAAACATTTCAACATTCTGATGTCCTCGCTGTAGGAGAAGGAAGGAAGGAAGGAGGCTTAGGGTTTAACGTCATGCCGACAGCGTGGTCACTGTACACGGAGCTCACTCTCTGATTATTTTGGTAAGGATGGAGATGTAAGAAACAGGGCGTGCCCTTTCAGAGCACTCCTATCACGTTGTCAATAGAACGATAAACTCTAGACTTCCTGCCTTCTAGCTTTGATTTAGAATCGAAAGTTTCATTAAAAAAATTAGCTGTAGTGTAATGGGTTGTACTATTTTTGGTATGTGATCAAATCTGAACTCTCACTTTTTTACATCGAACTTTCCTCACCAGAATATTGAAGATCACACCGCAACGTGACATTGAAAAATGTATGAAACATGTCTTCGGTGCATAGGCTGTGAAGGGTGGCAGCATTGCATTGTCACTCTTTGACCAAAGACGTTGATTGAGTAGTTGTTGTGAATAGCGCCAAAGACGACTCAGAGTGGGAGTGTGTGGAAATGGACGGGCGAAGTTAGGTGCTGGTTAAGAGCTGTAGACTGCGAGAGTATTGTTGTAAGCCGTTAGGATTATTAATAATTCTGAGTTTGATTTTGGTATTTTTATGAAAATAATAAACATCATAACTTACAACTTTGTTTTAATTCAGAGAGCTTTAAGTCCGCCTTTTTTGTTTAAACTCAAAAAAATCTTATTATCCCCAAGTTATTTTAGGTTGCAACTTTTAAACGGCAGGATAGACACAAGTTTCAATTTGTACTTATATTTCATCATTACTGTGCTGCAAGGAGCTGCTGTCTTCGGATAAGAGGTGAGTGATTTTTGATACCACAATCGTAAGCAACTAGTTTATCAAATAGCTACCAATATTTCTGGCCAATCGTGAAAAGTACTCGACGTACCATATTAATTACACCACTTGCTTATTGTTCACTTTTGTTATGTCATTCATATTCAGTTGTGGAAGTCGTAACCAACTTGCTTATCAGGTAGACATCTGTATTACTTGTCTATTGCGTAACGTGCCTTTTCATACAGATATTAATTAAACCACTTGCTGACAACACAATACTTGGTTTGTTAATAAAATTTGATCAGAAGGTGTCGGGACACACAATAATTGTTGTTAAGCTCGCAACCGAGTCCATACTTACTCAGTTTTGGCGTTTAATAAACTGAACTTTGACCTGTACTATAAATAATTACTCAATTACACAATTATCGACTTAGACGTTTCACACTAGAATAGATTGTACAAGTTTATGAACTTACATGTTTTTACTCATTGATTGTAGGCTACAATTTCCTTTCGTCGCTATCAGCTACTGTTATAATTTGTCATTCTACGAATATATGTCTTGCTCAGTCTGTGTCACAGTAGTAAGTAAACACTTTTAATCTTTAATTAACAGACACATAATTGTCAACTTTAATGTTTTCCGCTGCTATCAGTCAGTGTTCGAGATTGTCTATCACTCCTCCCATGATCGGATTTAATTTTGTATATGAAATTTGTGTCAAACATTGGTCAGTATCTAATTAAATTAATGAATAACTTGTCTGTCTGATTAAGGAATCAGAACTTGAGTTACAACCGGACTTGTCATTCACTGTTTGACCAGTCTCGTGTTCTGGGTAGTTAAGCGCGTTAACAGGGCCACACTCATTGCAATCAGTCGATGCCAGGCTGATTAATTACAATATTTACTCTTACACGATATTCAGACATTCAGGTAAGTTTTTACATTCACAGTGCTGTATCAATGTAGATAGGTACTGTTGCATCAACACACAAACGTCAGACACGCTAGTTTCAGTCTCCGATTCCAACCATAATATCTTTACTTTATTTCATTTCATTTAAACATATAAGTTTCAACTGTATTGTCTGTCTCCGGAGTAAATAAACGTCGATAACAAAAAAAAAATTAATTTTAAGGGTGGTCCGAGTAAAAAAAAAGGTAAAGCAGTCAACAATCCGAAGATTGGTTTGAACACCACAGTGCTTTACTAGGCATGGTCCTGTTTGGAGGTGGTATGCCGTTGCCTTCCTCCGACCTTCGAACTGACTTACCCAGCCAGTTATAGGGGGACCTACAGTTTAACGTGGGTTCCGAACCACGGTGCTACTCGGTATTTTTCACATGAACAACACTGCCAGAGGTGAAAGAAGTGGAAAGTGACAGATAAAAATCCTAGGACCTGGCGGGGATCGAACCCGCGACCTTTGGATTTGTAGTCTTGCACTCTACCACTGTGCAACCGAGGCGCACGGTGGTCCGGGTATCAATTAAAATTCGACTGAATTGATGTATAGCCATCGCATATAGAGTGTCAAATAACGATGCTCTCATAGAAGCAGTTGATGAGGTTTTATTGAAGATCCCGCTCAAAAGGTTTCCAATTTCCATTCGAGAGCCGGGCAGTAGAGGATCAGTTAAAATCGCCCTCACACTGGGGCAATCACGCCACCGGCGCACCAGTGGATATACTCGTTTGGTAGATTAACGAGTCGTTACGCGCCAAGAAGTGCGTACTGCGTATCTTCATGCGACAAGAATCGTCGAATCTTCAAAGCGCTTCTTGAGGGGTTGGGGACGTGATGATCGCATGCCGAGGGATAGGACTGTTGGCCGGTGCTGGATTATCTGCCGACCTTGTCTGTGACGATGAGGCTGCACTCCGACATCCGCCCGACGTCTTGTGTCGAATCGCGGCCAACAAGTTACCTCATGCACCATTCCACAACGACGATTTTAGACACGCATTGCAAGACTACCGGTCTTATTTGGAAGCCCTGTTCATGACGCACTTTCATTTCCCATACGCACTTTCATTTTCCATTCAGTTATGTTCACAATAACGGAGCTAGTTCATCTTTGGGGACGGAGTTCTTGTTATATCCCAGGAGGCAGGCAACGTGTGTGTAGGCAGGGGCGTGTTAGATTTGCGCTGAAAGAAATCAACAACGACATATAGCAGTGCCTTCCGATTTTTTTTTTTTTTTTTTGTGACCCACAATTTTTGTGGAAAAATCTTCGCGACCCAGCCTACACTAACTTCATGGCAATTACTAACAACATAAAAATTATTTGTAATCTCAAACTGAAGTTTCTTTTGTATCCCATCCTCGTCGCCACTTTTGTGTCCCAACTTCGTCGCCGCTTTTGTGTCCCAGCCTCGTCGTAGGTGTCGGTGGCCGAGTGGAATGAGCCCGACACAGGAACAAAAATAGCACGCTGGTGCAGGTACGGAGGGGAGCAGCCAGAAACTATAAACACTAGAGTAAATTAGAAAGAGATATATATTGCACAGAATGTAACAATACTTAACTTTTACATAGTACTGCAGAATGTTGATACATAGTTGTTAGAGGCCTGCCTAGTGCCTGTACGATAGCAAAGTCTTCACTGGTGCCTATCTGATTACGAAGGTCCTAACTGGTTGCTATCTCCGTCTCAAGTGACCGATGTCTTTCCGTGGTGGCCACGAGCGGGGTTGCAGCAGAGGGCGCTCGTGGCTGTCGTCGTAAGAACGCCGCGCCGTGCGTGCATGGCGGCACGCGGCGAAAGTAGGTGGCGCGCACTTTATACTTGTGCGACACCACAGTTTCCTTGCCGAGGAAGACTTTTGCAATTGGTGAAGGCAACATTTAATTTTAAAAAAGTCCATTAAAATTGTTTTATACAAATTAAATGGTAAAATTAAAGACAGTGACAGTGATTTGTTCGCTACAAAAATGTTATTGCTGGAAAGGAGGAGGAAGAGGAGGTATGGAGTGCATCCTTTTAATGTTGAACATCCTCACTAAGCATACATTCACAAGTACTACCAACAGCTCATAAACTATGCAGATCGCTTTTTCAGACATAGTAATCATCTGCTTCAGATCTTTACTCCTTGTAGCCTGTAGTGAAACTACCTCTAACAAACAGCATTCTGCGCGATGCTCACGAGAGTTCCACACGCGCTAAGGTTAAACGCCGCTCTACTAACGTGACCTTGGAGCAACCAATCACAGAGCAAGAGACGATGGTCGTAGCGCGAATCACATAAATTTTATACACCTATTCCTTACGTGTGATAACAAATCTGTAATGGCAAGAATCACATACTACAAATGGTTCAGGAGATACAACGCCATAAACAAAAGGAGTTGCAAAAAACTGCCACATTATGCGGCGAGACTTTATGAATACGGTATATGAGAAAGAAATTACTTCGCTCCCTGTAACAAACTTTAAGGATAATTTCAAACCTATATTTAACTTTTTCTCACTGGCAACCATAACAAAATTATGCAAGGAAAGACGTTTCTCCCTTACTACTTTTCCGCTGTTCATGGCATTCGGTACGAAGTTACAATTTGTAATTTCTACAGTACTAATTGTACCTGCAGGAAATTTTACAGACAATATACACACATATAGTTGAATGTACCTTCTAAATTGTGTCACACTACGACATATAGTTCATGAGATACGAGCACATAAGCAGTAACGTTCATGGAAAACCGCCCCATCCCGTACCAAGTTTGAATCTATTACTTCTTTACTACTAATTGTATTCGCAACACATTTACAGATATGCAGCATTTATAAAAATGAATATATACATAAAAATATAACAACATATAACTCAATAAATATGAGATCGTACGAATTTTATACGTCATTCCTATTTTGATTAATATCTTTCTTTGTATAGATACTGCACTTATAATTCTGTACCTTATGCCAGACAGCCTTCTTCCTTAAATATTCTCCGATAAATATAACGTTATTTTAGAAAAAAGGAGCGGGACAGAGAGAGAAAGTACTAACTCAAGGCAGGAATAAAACGCCTGGTTTTCAGCTAGTATTCAATAAAACCAACTTTACTGTATCGACAAAGCGTGTGTCTGTATTGAAGGAGAGCCCCAACCGTCACCATAGAAACATGCGGCGTTACCTTCAAGCCGAGTTGAGCTAGTGTCACAAATGTTCAAATGATTGTAAATCTTATGGGACTTAACTACGGGGTCATCAGTCCCTAAACTTACAAACTACTTATGAACTACTTACAAACTAGGACGGCACAAATATCCATGCCCGAGGGGGGATTCGAACCCCCGACCGTAGTGGCCGTGCAGACCGTGACTGAAGCGCCTCAGTCCCCTCGGCCACCGCTGCCGGCGCTAGTGTCACAGCGCTATTTCGTCTCCACCATTTACGTGCTCTCCGGGTATCAAACGGGTATCATTTCGCTAGGCGTGTATCTAGGACGGCGTCCAGTCACCCTCAACCATTTGTCTTCAGTTTTCTAAGCCTCATTTCTGGGTCAGAGCCATGTACACGGTCTTCACAACCCCACCACGAGAATAGTACAAGCTGGGGCAAATGAAAGTGGCCCAGACGGGTAGATGCGATTGGACTTACTAACATTCATATAACCACACCACGTCAGTTCACAGAGGACGATGCTACTCATAGTGGAGCAGCGATTGTTCATTGTGGAAAGTTACGTGACGACAAAGTTCTGGAAACGCTGTGTGGGTCATTTGTTTGCTGAGACGTTCAATGGTGACAGGATTCTAACAAAGACTGCCATGCAACGCTTAGTCCTGAAATGGCGTCACACGGAATCTGTTTTGCACGAGCCAAAAACATTCCAAACGTACCCTTAGAGCACAAAATGCTTCAGAGTACTACGATAAAGGAAAGACGTGGACACCGGTTGTGTGGGCTGTGGAATTCGGCTGCGCAGAGGAGGATGCTCGAAGTCAAACAGTGGTTCCTGTAGATCACAGACTCTGTCATTATTTCACACCAACTGAAAACCCGGCGTTTCCCCGTTATTTATTTATTCCTGCCTTGAGTTGGTAGTTCTATTCCTTCTCTATCTGTCCATCTTTTTTCTAAAAAAACGTGTTATATTTATCGGAGAATAAATAAAAGATAATACAAAATTATACATGCAGTATCCAAACACAGAAAGATAGTAATCAAAATACAAAGGACATTAAATTCGTACGATCTCATATTTATTGAGTTATATGTTGTACAGTCGTATAATTGCATAATTTTACAGGTATATATTCATTTGTATAAGTACTGTATGTATGTAAAATCTGTTACGAATACAGTTAATAGTAAAGAAGTAATAGAATAAAAACATGGCATGTGATGGGGCGGTTTTCCATGAAAGTGTCGTGACTTACTGTGATACAATTTCGAAGCTACATTCAGCTGTATGTGTCTATACTGTCTGTAAAATTTCCTGCCGCTACAATTTGTAGCGTAGAAAATACAAATTTGTCATACTCCATGAACAGCGGGAAAAGTATTAAGCGTAAAACTTTTTTCCTATTATTATTTTGCTATGCTTGTCAGCGATAAACAGTTCAATAAAGGTTTCAAATTACGTTTTAAGTTTGTTGCAAGTCGCTAAGTAATCTAGTTGTCATAGACTGTATTCATTGTCTCGTCGAATCATGTGGCAGTTTCTAGCATCTCCTATTATTTATGACATTGTATCTCCTGAACCGTGTGTCGTATATGGTTCTTACCGTTACAGTAATTGTTACCTCACGGTAAGGAACATATGTACCAAATTTGGTTGAAATCGGGCCAGTTATTTAGGAGGAAACGTGCAACATTGTCGCGTAATGCAGCAGTTTTTCTCGCATCTCATTGTTTATGACGCCATATCTCGTGATCTATGTGTTGTACATGATACTTTCACTTCCGGCGACCATCCTCAAGGATTGAAGCTTACGTATGCTAAATGTTTCTAAAGATTGGAAGAAAACTGCGAACTTGCGCAGGATATCAGCTGGAGAACTGTACCTAGCCAGTCTTCGGACTGAAAACAATAGCAGCAGTAAGGCAAAAAGAAAACTATTTCAGTGGGAAACAGCTCAGACGTAAATGGTTTATATCATTACAATCCATAGTGCACTATAGTAAAGATGGTAATACGGACATCAATGCAAATGCATTATCAGAATAGGATAATCACATTAAATAACAAAATAATGGCAATATGCGATACAATGAAGGAAGTGACTGTTACAACCAGAGATGAAGACCAACAAATAGCATAAAGAGTATTTGATACACGAGTCACAAGTGTGCAGTGTTGCTGATTTTTTTAGTAACTATTACTGAAAAGATGCCGTTAACATAGTAAAAGCTGCAGTGGAGTATGTCACACCCGTAACTACAAATAACTACAGTAATATGAGTGTGACACTCACCACTTGAAGTAATGTCCACCATAAGATCCTTAAGATCAAAAACTTCAAGTGAATAAGATAATATATCAACAAATTTGATTAAACAGTATCCCTCGTGCTTAACTCATATTTTACGTTACTTGTGTAACCAGTCTTATCAGTGGATCATTTCCTGAATGGCTGAAATATGCTGAAGTTAAGCCACCATATAAGAAAGGAGATAAAGAAATTCCATCAAACTCCCCTCCAATTTCATTACCGCCCACATTCTCAAAAATTTTAGAAAAGATTAAGTATAGCACTCTACTCAAACATCTGACCACTAATAAAATATTATCCATGTCACAATTCGGATTTATAAAGGGTTAGGATATGGAGAAGGCTATCTAAACATACAGTGAGAATGTACTTAATTCCTTAGACAAAAAATTACAAGTCACTAGTATATTTTGTGATCTGTCTAAGGCATTTGAATGTGTAAATTACAAGATCCTTTTCAAGCAAGTTAGAATATTACGGTGTAACAGGAAATGCTGCTGAATGGTTCAAATCGATCATCCGTGACAGGAAACAAAGGGTGTCAAAGGAAAGATACATATACTGAACTATCGTTCGAATCCTCCCTCGGGCATGGATGTGTGTGTTGTGTTGTTCTTAGGTTAGTTTAACGTAGTTTAAGTAGTTTGTAAGACTAGGGACTGGTGAGCAACGTAGTTTGGTCCCATAGAATTACAAACATTTTTGAACTATTAGGCTTCATCCAATTGGGAACTAATACATGGCAAACCCCAAGGTTCCAATTAAGGCCCCTGTTTTTCTTGTATATATGAAAGACCTTTCATCAGCAACATGAACGGATGACAACTTTGTTTTATTTGAAGCTGACACAAACACTGCAATAAATAGTAAATCAGGCATAGCCTTAGAAAGGTCAACTAATGAAATTTACAAGGACATTAATATATTGTTTCTGGCCAATTCTGTGTCGCAAAGCCTTTAGAAAACAAACTATACGCAGTTCAGCACTTCTAAAAAGTTCCTTGCCAGTATATACCTAAATTATGACGACAAGAAGATACAAGAAGTTAACAGTGTCAATTTTTTGGAATTACAGCTTGATAATAAATCTAATGAGAGGATCATACTACAGAACAACTCAAGCGCCTAAACAAGTCCCTATTTGCTATGCGAATGTTGTCGGACATCAGAGATGTGAAAATAAAGAATCTAGCGTATTATGCGTGCATAAATTCCATAATGTCATACGGGATTATTTTCTGGGGTAATTCATGTCGCCAAGATAGTTTTCCGAGCCGAAAAGCATGCAGTACGAATCATTTGCAGTGTCAACTGAACAACATACTGCAGAGGGCTATTTAAGGACTGGGAATAGTACCCATCGCTTCGCAATACATTTGCTCTCTAACAAAATTTGTCATTAAAAACAGATTTTTTTTTCAAACCAAAAACACAGTTCATGTGAACAACACTAGAAACATGAGTAACTTTCACGAAGTGTCCACTATTCAGCAATAAACATTTTGAATAAATGCCAGTAGCCATCAAAAATGTAACAATAAAGCTCAGCTGGAAAAGAGTCTAAAGGATTTTTTGGTAGCCGACTCCTACTCGTTTGATGAATTTCTTAACAGAATGATTGATGCATGTTTATTATATTATTTTATTTTGGTCAATCTGATTTCGGTACTAATCTTGTGCATTAATGTGATCACCATAATAAAAAATAATAAAATGTAAAATTGTTTTGGTTTTTGACTATGCGTGGCTACAGTAGCCTTAGAAATACGAGGGTCGGAACTTAAACAGTAGCAACTATTTATTTACAACCGATACAAAAGCGTTGCGTGTCTGCACCTGTTACTGTCCTTCAAAGTAGTCACCAGCGTTGTGCAGAGCCCGTTGCCAGCGATGTGGAAGGCGTAGTATACCGTTATCAGAGCCTGTTGATGGTGCGAATGGAGCGGTCTACTGCCTGTCGAATCTCTGGAAGATTTCTGAAGCGAATGGCACGAAATGGTTCCTTCATCTTCGGAATCAAATCAAAGTCACACGGACTTAGTCCGGGTAGTACGATGGATGGTGCAGAACTTCCCAGTCCCATCGACCTAACAGGGCAGCCACAGCTAGAACAGTATGAGCCCGAGCATTCTAGAGCAAAATAATGGCTGGGTTGCGCACCCCTCTTGAAGAACTTGATGACACGATCTCTGGCACATTCAACCTCGATCCATCTGTTTCTAAAACATGTTAGACCGCTCGCTCACAAGAGACTGTGTTTCCGTAGATTGCGCGCTCGCCGGTGACGTGGGACGGGCGAGTCCATTTGCTCGGAGGTAAGGAAGGTATGTCGACAACGCGTGCTATCAGCGACAGTATAGATTCCATTGCATAGTGTCTCCACATGAGATGTAATAGGCAAGCTACAGAGCTAAATGTTTACTGCTTCATCACCCAAATAGCAAATTAAACAAATTATTTTATTAGAACCTCAAGTGTTAAATGTCATTGTGTGATATCAGAGTGTGTGTAAATAAGTAACACGATTTCCACATAAAGTAATAGTTAAGAGAAGATACATACATTGCTCGGAAGACAAACAAATAACATTTCATCGTAAAATAGGAAAATAAACAAGAGCACATGGCCATGAAACTAAAACTTGCTATTATACACTTTAGGAAAACAAAGTGAAATAGTATGCTTAGAGATATATTCTATTGTATATTTGACTAGGAACTGGCCATGAAAAAACAAATATAATAAATGTTTCGAATATAAACTTGCCAGCATGGGCAGCAATATATATTAACTAAGCCTATATGAAATATTCCCGTGTTCTTGTATACAGCAAAACAACTGATACTTTATTTCATTATTCTGTACATGATAGGAACATCTGTCCTTCACTAGTTTTGAAGATATTAGTATAAACAAACAATGTACTGTTGTATTTTGTAGTTAAGCATATTTCACATCTGCAACCCAATATATGAAAGCAGGATTATTATGAATCGATGCAAATTGATAATTACCTTAATTTTGAATGTAAAGCTGTTATTATCTTGCCATAACATGGCCAAACTAATTGTTTTTCATACCTTTAATAGTTGTAACAATGTATGGTATTGTAGGCCAGACTATAAAAGGAGGCCACACAAAGATCTCGGACGCACAGGATACCGTGCCCACGGGTGCGGTTCCTGTAGGGGGAAGCTTGTCCACTGCTGGTCGAGCTGATCTCTACGAGTTTACGAGAGTAACTCGGGCGTCCGGATCCTTGTTTGTCGTGAGTGCATTCGTGTTCTCTCGATAATCCATTTTTAGTCCGGGGGCAAGTCCCGGAGATTAATTAAATTGGTCCCAATCCCCCGGCTCCGACCAAGGTTTTCGGGAGGTTTTCCTTGGTTGTAAGGCATATGCTGGAACTGGTAAGCCCCTCCCACTTATTCCTAATTGGGATTCCCCCTTTGCCCCACTATCAGCTTGTCTGATATTGGCTGAATAGAACCGCGACTCTTTATGGGCCGGATCTCAAACAGCCCGCTCCACTCCTCGGAGTGGAGAATGAAAAGAGATAAGTTTAGATCGAGAAAGGCAGTCTTGTAACAACTTTCCAAGCCGCCACTATGCCGGTTTGGGCACCGATGTACATATTGTTGTAATGCATTGTAGGACAAAAGTGATGAAATTAAACAGCTTTACAGATATCTGAGTTTGCTCCGAGTTCTTGCTTTAATTTTGACGCACACATAAAATAGAGAACATTTCTCTAGCTGCACGTATTCTGAATGAATTCTAGGGATTCCTGTAAGCAGGTTATGTAGATGCTGTGTTTTAAGAAGATTCTACATCCACGAGATATCAAGGTAACTGTCCTGAACTTTGATGCTGTGGAGATTTATTAAGACGTGAAGACCACAGTCACCGAGTCGGTGAGCAGAACACTGTAAGATGGTAACGTTATACGCAGCATGTTGCCACTACTTAAAGTTCCAACCCTAATACAATATGCACCTTGTATATTTAACATTTAAAATGTAGTAATAGGTTTTAGGTCCTTTTTGATATAAACATTCTTAATTTTTTTCTGACGGGTTCCATATTCACAAGGGGAACTACATTTGGGTTCTGTACATTAACACACCTGCTCTGATTTTGTAAGTATTTATTGTGTATCTTGTTTTCTGACATGTTCTACAAAATGTTCAAATGTTTGTTAAGCTAAAGGACTTAAAAAGGGAGTCAGCAGTCTCTAAATTTACAAACTACTTATGAACTACCTTATACTAAAGACGACACAAACATCCATGCCCGAGGCGGGATTCGAACCCCCGACCGTATCGGACATGCAGAATGTGACTGGGCGCCGCAGACCACTCGGCCACTGCGGCTGGCGACATTTTCTACATGCAAGATGATCTCCTCAGCTTAGATCAACTAGAACGAAAAGCACGAGGTGTGTCCACAAAGTTAAGTTCCGTTTGGTTATATAAACCAAACATGAACAGATACAGCAAAAATATTTATTGTATAAAATACTGCAACTGTTTAACTACTTTTCTACACAACTTTGAAATTTTGTAGTCACTTGTCATAGCGTGGGACAAGTTTTAGTGTGCCTTCTTCATAGAAGGTTGCCGCCTGTGTATTTAACCATGTGGCAAACATATTCTTTCAGCTCATCATCGTTGAAGTGTTGACCACCAAGGATAGATTTTAGGTGTAAGAAGAGATGAAAGGAGTCTTCTTCTTCCCTTCACGTTGCCGCCCGACCTCACAAGGCGAATGTGACCAAACAACTCTTACGGGAATTTCACTGGGACGTGTTTGATCATCCTCCGTACAGTCTCGCTCCTAGCGACTTTCTTCTTACATCTAAACCCGTCCATGGTGATCAACACTTCAGCGATGATGACGAGCTGAAAGAACATGTTACCACATGGTTGAATACACAGGCGGCAACCTTCGACGAAGAAGGCATACAAAGACTTGTGCCACGCTATGACAAATGCCTACAAAATTTTGGAAGGTATGTAGAAAAGTAGTTTAATAGTTGTATATTTTGTACAATAAATATTTTTAAAATGATTTCCAGTCCATGGTGTACAGCAGCAATCAGAATAAATATTCCTTCAAACCGTCTTGATTGCAATTTATTTTTATTAGTTAATGATGCGTTTCGCCCTTTAGCAGTGCATCTTCAGATTATCTGCGTGACAGAATTTACACAAAATTACAAGGCGGAATTACAAACGGTTATAATGGTACATGGGCTTGTTTTGTGTTAAGAAGACAGTATAAATGGTAAACAAAGCTTACAATGCGCTCTCCGTGGTGTGACACCGTAAGTTATTATTGCGGTGTTTCTATTTTTCTGGAATGTTTTTTGGATTTCCTTGTCGTCCTACAAATGTTTGGGTAACAAGGAATTACAGTTGGAACAAACTCGGTAAAGATGTGAGAAACATAAAACCGACTTTTAAGATTACCTTAATAGAAGCGGTAGTCTCTGGTGATACAAGATAAGCCCATGTTTACAATTGCGCTCACGGGCAGTGGGCGGGCGTGGTGTGCTGCTCCGCCGACTTGTACAGACTAAGGGAATGTGGGTAGGGAGTGGCATAGGAAGCCGATGTATAAGACGGGATGGGTGAAATCTAGCTATCTGAATACAAGTTTAACGAAAGGGAAGTTATTAAGCAGGACAGAAGTTTATAATTTATGTTGGTATTTGTAAATGAGAGGAATTTTATTTGAACAGAGACATCATAACATCTATAATATTTTTATATCTATAATATTTTTTCCCTATCTGTACACGTTTGTTATACATAACAATTCAAATGTTCAAATGTTTGTTAAGCTTATTGGACTTAACTACGTGGTCATCAGTCCCTAAACTTACAAACTACTTTTGAACTACTTACGAACTAGGATGGCACAAATATGCATGCCTGAGGGGGGATTCGAACCCCCGACCGTAGTGGCCGTTCAGACCGTGACTGGAGCGCCTCAGTCCCCTCGGCCACCGCGGCCAGCTTTTACATAACCAAACGGAGCTTACTTTGTGGACATACCTCGTATATCCAGTCTGAGCAACAAGGAGAAGGGAAAGCATTGTGGCGTATTGGTAGCTGTGACAAACGATAAATGTTCAAATGTTTGTATAGTCTATGGGACTTAACTACGGGATCATCAGTCCCTAAACTTACAAACTACTTACTAACTAGCTAACACTAAGGACGGCACAAATATCCATGCCCGAGGGGGATTCGAACCCCCGACGGTAGCGGCCGTGCAGACCGTGTCTGGAGCGCCTCAGTCCCCTCGGCCACCACGTCTGGCTGAGAAATGATGAAATGTTATGTGGGAATTGGTTGAATGGAAGAAGCGGTGGCACAGAGTAACATATACAGAGGAGCAGCCCCTCTAAACCACTGTCCTACGCTCCCGTCGTAATTCCATAAGATGCTAGCAGGTGTCAGGCTGTTCCGTGGCTTAGGGTGCCTCTCGCACGTCAGAGGGTATCGTGGAGGGGAGGCTGAGGGGAGAGCTCGTGCCGCCTGCCACGAGGCCACGGCTGTGTCCGGCTTGCTGGCGTTTGAGGGGAGGTGGTGGTGGGGACAGCCGCTACCTGCCGCCTGTTCTGGCCAGTTTAAAGAGCTGCTTCTGACCGCAGCGCAATCATGGGACATCTTACGGAACTGCTGGAAACCCTCCCTCCCCGCACCCCTGAGCGTAGGACCGGGCCCTTACGGAGGTTTCCCGTGTTTATATATTTGTGGCGGTGGGCAGCTGTGCAGGTGGACGGGTGGGCAGCATGGACAGCCCGTGGCAGGCGAGTGTACGCCGACAGCTGCGGAAGCGGCAGCGCTTGGGCCTCATCACGGTTTTATCGGCCGCTCGCGGCCAACGAGCTGCCACGCGACGCATCACTAGCGGGGACCGATATAGCGGCACGGCCAGCAACATTCCACCCATCGACCTGGTGGGAAAAGCCTTCACTCCACAGCGTTTCAACTGCATTTCGTCGTCGGCAAATACAAACCTAAACCTTATAGGATTGTAACGTCGTAAAACCCGGAATATGTGAAGAACGTATCTGCAACAGCATGTACGAGGGGGAGCAGTGACGTAGCCACGATATTGTCGAAGGGGGGGGGAAGGGGTGTCCGAATGGTTACGGAGAAATTTACAAAGGCTCATTTTTTTCATTTATTCTAAAAACAAATTTAGGCTAACATATTTCTTTATATTCTACGCACATAGTTTGCGTTTGTAAGACCTTCTTACAAATACTGCAATATCTTATAGACGAAATTGAGGAAAAAAATTTTTTTAAATTGTTTCATTACAAGCCAGCAAAACCTTCAGCTATTATTCCAAACGAAGTCAAATGTTCAAATGTTTGTAAATCTATCGGACCAAACTGCGTGGTCATCAGTTCGTAGCTTACAAACTACTTAAACCTAGGTAAACTAACCTAAGGACAACACACACACCCATGCCCCAGGGAGGACTCGAACCTCCACGGCGAGCAACCGCGCGCTCCGCAGCGAGACGCTTTAGACCGCGGCAAACGAAGTCAGATTGTCAGAATGAAAAGTGTTTCTTTGTATTTGAACACTGGCAACGACACGGTTGCATGTCACCAAGCTCCCTACAAGTCAGCCACGACTGTAGCTTGGTGTTTCGCAAAATCTGCATTAATTTTTGCATCAGTATAAATACCTTGCATATTGATTTAAGAAGCGTAAGTCTATAATTTTATTTCCAACATTATTGGTTCTTTTACTCTTGTTGGCACTGCAACGTGTCCATCCTCTAGATAAAATATTACTCTTAAAGCTAACTTTAAAAAGTATATTCTGAAATATTGCCTTTCCAAATAAAGACTCCACTGCTGTAAATAGATAAATAATCTATTATAGTAGTACGTATTTTAACTTTCCGTGAAGCTAGTGGATAAATGAAAGTCGGATTTTCTCTTTTTTTCTTTTTATGAACTTACTCATAATTGGAAACTTATCGTAACAGCACAAAAGAAATAAACTGCAGCGGCAGCATTCCACTGTAGTACTTATACATAGCAATAAGAGAGTAAGGCCAACAATGGAGATCGGCTAAAGGAGGACTGGGCAATAGCCGATGCCGTTATGGATGTATCGATAATTAAAATCTATAGATGCCTTTGTTGACTGTCGATAGTGCGTATCCCTTTTTCGGCGTATGACTGATAACAATTTCACTCAGTTTCACTACACGGTAGCTAGGTCATGTCTTATTTCATTTAGTCTATTCGGAGGTTCGAGTCCACCATCGAGCATGGGTGTGTGTGTTGTCCTTAGCGTAATTTTGAGTAGTATTTTATCGTTTAGGTGATAGGGGGGAGGGGGTCCGGACCCCAGACCCCCCTTTTGCTACGTCCTTGGGGGGGGGGGGAGTTAGAAAATAAGTTTCCCCTGTCCACTGCGGGCAGAGTTGTGTATGAAAGGAAAAAGAAATAGAATGAGACATTAATAGAAGACATCTTTATTTTTCTACATCCTTTCCAAGTACATTGAGACGTTCGTCATACCGCTTTAACCCTTTCCGGACGAGAGACCCGTATACGTGGCCCGATTGTCGCGTCACACAA
Organism: Locusta migratoria; assembly: GCA_026315105.1. NCBI lineage: Eukaryota > Metazoa > Arthropoda > Insecta > Orthoptera > Acrididae > Locusta > Locusta migratoria. The sequence continues at coordinate 510,795,852 of CM048745.1, forward strand.
CCCAGAACTGAATCTAGGACTTGCTTGGAGTATCTCCAAGAGATGGGGTGCATTCTGTTGGGAAAAATGTGAACTATTTTGACAAAAGAGTAGTTGTTCTGGATAACTTCAGGTGGGGACCATCAACGGCTACGTGCTATAAGTCATCATAGAAAAGAGGAGAGGAGAGACACAAAGAGTCATTTGCAGTTTCGGAAGAGTTTCGTCAAGGAGCATGTGAGTGACGTCAGGACTCAGCCAACCCCATCGAGGAAGAGGCCACGCCCTGAGCATGGTGGCCTACACAGGATGGACTGCCTGTACCATGGACACCGGAATACAGGGGGGCTGTGTCGTTTGCAGTGATCGCTCCAAACCAGGAGGGCCGGCCGTAGTGGCCGAGCGGTCTGCGGCGCGCTAGTCACGTTCTGCACGGCCACTACGGTCGGGGGTTCGAATGCCCCCTCGGGCATGGATGTTTGTGCCGTCCTTAGTATTAGCTAGTTCATAAGTAGTTTGGAAGTTTACGGACTGATGACCCCGCAGTTATGTCCCATAAGCTATACAAACATTTGAACATTTTTGAACGGATGTCCCATAAGAGAAAAAATTGTATTTTACATTTCGTTTTAAAACAAACTTTAAAGAATAACATACAACTAATTTTAATAGACTACACGTCATGTACAAAAGCCAACTGATTTGCTTAATTTGGATGGGCTCCAGGAAGTGTGTAACTTTCAAAATTTTGACGATGTACTGTATGATAGCTATAGTATACCGATTCTTCTAATGTGTACACAAATGATCACTAGGCCAAGATCTATCCAGAACACTTTACCCCTTCACACTGAGATGAATAGAACATGAGATATGGGCCCCTAAAGAATCGCAAATTCGCACGCGCCGTTTACGAACATATTAACAGCGCGCACTGCTGTGCACGGTATGATAATTCAAACTTCAGTGAGATGTTTCCACCCACAGCGATCTTGGCCTTTCTTAACCCTTTAATGTATGACTTTTTATTTGAAGCTATAAAAACTACCACGAATAATGTATAGTGCGTATATACTGAGAAAAATATTCAAATAATTCCTTAAAATTATTATACGCTACTAGCAACAAAGAGTTCATAGTTGGTCAGCTTTATAGTGCTTCCATGATGTACCTGACATAGTAAATGTCACTATTATGCTTCATCTTTCCAGAAAGTAACTCATAATGCAACAGTAGTATGTGATTGACTACTTTTACAAGGCAAAGGAGGATTCTAATGTAAACAAACGCACATCTTAGGAGTAACTCAATGCAGCTAAATGTCGAAATGATTCAGTAGCACTCTGCAATTTATAATTTCTAGGACGAGCTACTAGCATATGTAACACTATGTATACAAGCAGCTACAAATGAATTTGTGGTAAAATTTTGATTGAGAGATAATGGGAAAAATTGGGTATGTAGCTGATCAGCTGCACTATGCATTCGAGGGTTAATATGATGTGAAGAAGTAGGATGGTGGTCTTCTTCGCTTGATCTAACAATCTGGTTGTTGCGCTCCCTCGTGGTCTTCTGCCTTAAATTTTTCCCTGAAAGATGGTCTTTTCTAAATTGCCCCCTTTCGTTCTCAAGCTGTACCTAGGGAGCTGTAGGAAAATTTGGTTGAGACGAGAATATTTTGAGGTGAAGTTCTTCTGTTATTGAAGCATTTGTTGTTATTTGTGTCCTTGGTACACGCAGCATCTTGCGCCAACACCTCATCAGGAAGGCATCAATGCGGCTCTTATCAGTACTTTTCACGGTGCACATCTCGCATCCGTATAAGAATAAATACCAACACCTTCACCAAGCTCATCTTCATTCTCTAGGATATTGCCCGATTCTGCCAGATGCTAGTGAGTTTGACCATTGCGGCTCGGCCAAGAACAATTCGTCGTCTTGTCTCTGTATCACGCTTTCCTATGCAGTTGATCAGAGAACCCACATGTACACAATCACTATCTGCAGATCCTTTAAGCATGCTGTAAGTTGGTTTTGATGCATGCCTTGACGATTTGTAACTATTACTTTAATATTTTCATGTTTATCTGTAGGCCAAAATTTAGACTAATACCTTTCCCTCTAGAGAGCCGATATCCAAGTTCTTTCTCACTTTCTGCAACGAGTGTAGCATCATTTGCGAAGTGCAAATTGTTAATTTTCCCGCCGCCAATGAAATCCCACCGTCCCAACCATCCAGCACGTTCCTGACCTTAACGGTCCTTTATTTATTTACTTACACCAACTGACCAACTAAGGAGCGCGTCACAAATTCCACTTCATTTTCTCTTCTTTCATCCTATTCTCTGAGGCTGTCCTGCCTGCCGCCAGTTTTGCTAGGTGTTCGGCTACTAGTTTCTTGTTGGTCTTACTTTTTGGAGCCTTCTGAAAAAGCTAAAACTGTTGTGACCTGACTGTACTTGTTCCTATCCAATCCTTACACTTCTGTAAGTTTGAGTTCTGTGTGGTCTTCCTTTATTCCTTACAAACAAGATTTGGCTGTCTGCCTTTCTTGGACTAGGTTAAAGATTTCTTTCGTTAATCTGCTATCAACCATTCTTGCCAGATGACCAAAGAACATCAGCCTCCTCTTTCTCATTTACGTTGTGATCTGTTTAATACATTCATAGACTAAGAATGTTCCTTGGCGTTGCTCTATCCTGCTTCTTGTGCTACTTTACAACTCCATTCTCCTTGACGGTGAGTGTTTCTGTTGCATATTGGATATCTTGTGTCTGTATTGTGTCGCATTTCGAGACAAACATTTTGTCTTGTCCTGATCCTGTATTAAAATTGGTGTCCACCTACATTTAACTATTCGAAACTGGACAGCTTCTTTTTTCTATTCTTCTGTCCGTTAATATTTCTGCGAATTAATTACACTGTTCGATTCTTACGATGCATCTATAATTTGACTGCAGTTCGATAATTTCCTTAAATTTTTTGGATATGAATTTAGGTTTTTTTCTGTAAACTTCATTTAGCTGCATACTTTGCCAAGATTTATATTTGTTTAACAGCATGTCCGATATTCGTGGATAAGAGAACAATGTCACATACCAAATCTAGTGCATCTAAGTCCTTTAACCGATCACTCAAAAAAAAAGGCCGTACAGTTTTTTTAATTATTATTAGCCAATATCTCCCTTATTATATTTTATTAAAGTACTGTTGAATAGTATTACATAGAGAGCGTCCTCTTGCCTCAAATGTGATTGGATTTTGAAAGCTTCGGAAATATTGCCTCGAAATTTCACTTTGGACTTGGCATCTGTTAATGTTCATATCACAGTCTCTGTAGTTTTTCTACTAATTCCAAATTCTTCCACAGTTCTACTTAAGATTTCTCTGTTTATTGAGTCGTACGCTTTTCTGAAATCGATAAACGTTGTAACATGTGGTTGGCCAGCACGTGTTCTGATTACGTCTTTAAGGTAGATAGCCGGCCGCGGTGGCCGAGCGGTCTACGGCGCGCCAGTCACTGTCTGCACGGCCGCTGCGTTCGGAGGTTCGAATGCCCCCTCGGGCATGGATGTTTGTGTCGTCCTTAGTATAAGCTAGTTCATAAGTAGTTTGTAAGTTTATGGACTGATGACCCCGTAGTTAAGTCCCGTAAGCTCTACAAACATTTGAACATTTAAGGTAGCTAATTTGTTCTAAGCAGCTTCTCTCTTTTCTAAATCCACCTTGATTTTCTCGTATTTGTGCATCGAGAATTAACTTCAGTCTGTTTAAAAATATCTTGGAAAGTACTTTGTTTGGAAAGAGGGACAAGAAACTCTCCCAAAATGATTTCCAATCCATGGTGTACAACAGCAATCAGTTAGAATAAATAATCCTTCAAACAGTCTTGATTGCAAATTTTTTTTTACTAGTCAATGACGCGTTTCGCCGTTTACCGCGCTTACTTCGGACACCCACACCTCCTAAACGATCAGTTGGCATGCAAAGATCAAACATTCCTAGATATTATGATGTCTCTGTACAAATAAAATTCCTCTCATTTACAAATACCAACATAAATTATAAACTTCTGTCCTGCTTAATAAACTCCATTTCGTTAAATTTATATTCAGATAGCTAGATTTCACCCGTCCCGTCTTATACATCGGCTTCCTATGTCACTCCCTACCCACATTCCCTTAGTCTGTACAAGTCGGCGGAGCAGCACACCACGCCCGCCCACCGCCCGTGAGCGCAATTGTAAACATGGGCTTACCTTGTATCACCAAAGACCACCGCTTCGATTAAGGTAATCTTAAAAATCGGTTTTATGTTTCTCACATCTTTACCGAGTATCCAAGTATCCTAGTATCCGAGTAATTCGTTGTTACCCGTACATTTGTAGGACCACAAGGAAAACCAAAAAACATTCCAGGAAAATAGAAACACCGCAATAACAACTTACGGTGTCACACCACGGAGAGCGCATTGTAAGCTTTGTTTACCATTTACACTGTCTTCTTAACACAAAATGAGCCCTTGTACCATTGTAACCGTTTGTAATTCCGCCTTGTAATTTTGTGTAAATTCTGTCACGCAGATAATCTGAAGATGCTCTGCTAAAGTGCGAAACGCGTCATTGACTAGTAAAAAAATTTGCAATCAAGACTGTTTGAAGAATTATTTAGAAACTCTCCCTGTAATTGTTCACTCCTGATACGTCGCCCCCACCCTTTTTTGTTTTTTTAAGAGTGTGTGTGTGTGTGTGTGTGTGTGTGTGTGTGTGTGTGTGTGTGTGTGTGTGTGTGTGTGTGTGTACTTGCCATCCTGCAATCTTCCAGGACCTTCTCGGTTTCTTTATATTCAAAAATAAAGATAAAAATTTCAGTACGTATCACTGAAATGAGAGTCATGGGAACTATTCCTTACATAGAAACTGTCAGCAATAAAAGGAGACCGTAACATTTTAGACATTTACTTTTGCTCAAATACGTATATTATCATGAAATTAGTCTGAGTCCTTTGTTCTCCCCCCCCCTTCCCCACCAATTATGCATTTAGAGTGACAGATTCTATTACGGACGGTGGATACCCGTAGTGAAAGAAAACAAGACAGTTGTCAGACACGTCTGCCACAGTGTAACACTGCAATGTCCCGAGGATTGCCACAGCCTCGTACATTTTATGCTTAAGGATCAATGGCCAACGTCTGCAGCAACCACTAATTAGCAGACATATTTGGTAGTAAACGAACCAGCAGCAGTTTAGTTGGGCTAGCAGATAAGAGCCCGTAAGCGGTCATTAAGCGAAGGCATTACCGCAGGAACGCAGAATAATTCGCCGCGATAAGGAAACTAGTGTAATTTCCAGCTGTATAGCGCATTCCCGCTGCCCGCCTCTGCAACAGTCGTTGCTAAAGGTCCCAAAATGAGGACGGCGTCTGGGATACCCGCAGTTGCTGCCGCACGGGTGTGCACAAGACGAAAACACGATATGGAAAACGCCGTATAAGTTACAAGGCGAGTTTTTTTTTTTTTTTTTTTTTTTTTTTTTTAACCAGTATTCACGAAGCGGATCCACAAAGCTGTCAGTGGAACTTACCCCTTGAGAAGTCGCGCGGCAGACATTGTCACCTAGCTATCTTCTTTTCCTTGTGTCGGCGCCCGTAAGGATAGTCGACAGGTGTGGCTTTGTACAGCTTCCAGTTCCACTTTAATGGACATTATTTCACCACTCTTGTTTTAAAGTCGCTATTCTTAGGGACATAAAAATGAAATTTCCCAACATCGTGCACTCTGACAGCTGACGTCCAAAAATAAATAAATGTTTGTATAGCTTATGGGAGTTAACTGCGGGGTCATCAGTCCCTAAACTTACGAACTACTTATGAACTAGCTAACACTAAGGACGGCACAAATATCCATGTCCGAGGGGGGATTCGAACCCCAAACCTTAGTGGCCGTGCAGACCGTGACTGACGAGCCGCAGACCACTGAGCCACCGCGGCCTGCCTGACGTCCAAGCGACTATTAATGTTGCCATTTCCGCTTCTTCTACGACAAGAAAAATAACTTACTTTTCAGTCTTTAACATCTGTGTTAATTACTGACGTTATCCTTTTGTTGACTACATGCTGTACTACCAGCTCCACAGTGGTTGCGCTTCTAATTTCTACTGGGCGCAAAAAGGCTTGTGATCGCAAAATTTTATAGCTTGAGAAATATTGGCGTGAACTTGCTTTCTCAACTGTCTTATAACAATTGTGTGCCTCGAAACACAAGACGCTGTTATATGGTAGTGTTCAGCGATGTACCAAACTTACCTGCAATAAATACATCTTGCATTTATAAATTCAATCGAAACCAAAGTAGAGCATTCCCTATCAAGTCCTGCGCGGGAAATATGAAATCGCAAAAAGAAGAAAAAAACATAAAAAAAGCTCCCCAGGATCCTAACGAGATCAGAAGTCTCGGTCTCTTATTTCATGTAATGGAAGTGCAGGTAGACATGCCAAAACCAAAAAGGAAGGGTCTGTAGAACGATGTTGCCGCTGTTGTAGTTCACGGGACGAAAAGGCATAATTGAAGACCTCAATACAAGCCGTCGGCTTTGACGAATGACGTCATATCTGATTCTCACAAGATACGCTACTTACATATAGCAACTAGTAAAACAAACACTATCAACGACTATAAACATACGGGATAATATCTTAAAACTATCGACTTTAACTCAGATACGACGTCATTGTGTCGTCACGGACCTCATTTGACCCGACAAATCGCCCAGGTAAGGTATAGTAAGTGGAGCGGCCCTACTGATTTGAAGAAATTTTGTATCAGATCTGATATTTAAACATAACTGAACGACGACTATAGTCTGATTTTAGCAGAACCTCATAAGTAAAAACATAAAAGGCTGTAGGCTGTGCGTATACTGTGAATGCGTTCTCGTACCTACCTGCGAGCTAACTTCTGTGTGAAATCACATCAGTGGTTTCTATGATAACTTGGGTCTCACCCAAGTTTGATTTTTATGACATTGTACCGTTTGACAAAGGCTTATACTAAATTCCATGATACATTCAACCTGAAATATACGTCAGTAACAGTAATAAGGTGAGTTGTAGTATATACCGTTCTTTAAGAACAAATGATTAGTAAAAACTTTTAAAACAATTATGTTGCATCACAGCGATAAATTACTGGCGGTAAAATTTGCTACAACTTTCGAATATGCATTACCGCCGGAGTACAGGCTGTGGCTTCGAAAGAGTTACTATTATGCCATCACCTCAGCAATTAAAGCAAAAAGCAACTAGTTTGTCAGGAAGTGACGTAAAGCTTTTTGTGCTGGTCGTGTAATTAGCAGTGGAGAGCAGCTCCTGCTAGCCCAGGCGAGCGCTACTGCGGAACTCTAGCGGTTTCAATTTAGTCTCGCGGACGCCAGTGTAATTCCACGCGATAACAAGGAAGCCCCGAAGCGCAAATGAAGGCAGCGTTCCAACCTAATTACTGCCAACCGCAGTTTGTCAGCAGGAGCAACATTCAGCTGCAGGGAAACACACGAAAACACTGCCACGTGGCTGACAATACACTTCCGCCGGCCGCGGTGGCCGAGGTGACTGAGGCGCTCCAGTCACGGTCAGCACGGCCACTACGGTCGGGGGTTCGAATCCCCCCTCGGGCATGGATATTTGTGCCGTCCTAGTTTGTAAGTAGTTCATAAGTACTTTGTAAGTTTAGGGACTGATGACCCCGTAGTTAAGTCCCATAAGCTTAAACATTTGAACATTTGAATACACTTCCGGCTCCAAAACCTCCTAATAGACCTACGGTAGAATTCAATCAACGACCTGAAAATCCTCTGGAGCCCTCACAGCCGAAAAAACACGTTCATATTGCCTTCTCTGACATCTTACATAACCACACTCCTGGCCATTAAAATTGCTACACCACGAAAATGACGTGCTACAGACACCAAATTTAATCGACATGAAGAAGATGCAGTGATACGCAAATGATTGTCTTTTCAGAGCGTTCACACGAATTTGGCGCCGGTGGCGGCACCTACAACGTACTGACATGAGGAAAGTTTCCAACCGATTTCTCACACACAAACAGCAGTTGACCGGCGTTGCCTGGTGAAACGTTGTTGTGATGCCTCGTGTAATGAGGAGATACACGTACCATCACGTTTCCGACTTTGATAAAAGTCGGATTGTAGCCTATCGCGATTGCGGTTTATCGTATCGCGACACTGCTGCTCGCTTTGGTCGCTATCCAATGACTGTTAGCAGAATATGGAATCGGTGGGTTCAGGAGGGCAATACGGAACGCCGTGCTGGATCCCAACGGCCTCGTATCACTAGCAGTCGAGATGACAGACATACACATGGCTGTAACGGATCGTGCAGCAACGTCTCGATTCCTGAGTCAACATGCGGGGACGTTTCTAAGACAACAACCATCTGCGCGAACAGTCCGACGACGTTTGCAGTAGCATAGACCAGCAGATCGGAGACTACGGCCGCGGTTACCCTTGACGCTGTATCACAGTCAGCAGCGCCTGCGATGGTGTACGCAACAACGAACCTGGGTGCACGAATGGCAAAACGTCATTTTTTCGGATGAATCCCGGTTCTTTTTACAGCATCATGATGGTCGCATCCGTGTTTGGCAACATCGCAGTGAAAGCACATTGAAAGCGTGTATTCGTCGTCGCCATACTGGCGTATCACCCGGCATTGTTGTATGGGGTGCCATTGATTACACGTCTCTTTCGCCTCTCGTTCGCATCGACGACACTTTAAACAGTGGCCGTTACATTTCAGAAGTGTGACGACACGTAGCTATACGCTTCATTCGAACCCTGCGAAACCCTACATTTCAGCAGGATAATGCACGACCGCATGTTGCAGGTCCTGTACGGACCTTTCTGGATACGGAAAATATTCGACTGCTGCCCTGGCCAGCATATTCTGCAGATCTCTCACCAATTGAAAACGTCTGGTCAATGGTGGCCTTGCAACTGGCTCGTCACAATACGCCAGTCACTACTCTTGATGAACTGTGGTATCGTGTTGAAGCTGCATGGGCATCTGTACCTGTACACGCCATACAAGCTCTGTTTGACTCAATGCCCAGGCGTATCAAGGCCGTTATTGCGGCCAGAGGTGGTTGTTCTGGGTACTGATTTCTTAGGATCTATGCACCCAAATTCCTTGAAAACGTAATCGCATGTCAGTTCTAGTGAAATATATATGTCCAATGAATACCCGTTTATCATCTGCATCTCTTCTTGGTGTAGCAATTTTAATGACCAGTAGTGAACTTTACTTGTTCTGATATTCAGGATAAAAATTGTCTATCTAGACCGCAATTAAATTTTAATTCTTTTTTATGATTCGCGGTTTCAGCTCATCCAGTCATCTTCAGATCAATAAAATGCCGTAAGGGCTAAACATCTCATTAAAATGTTCTTTTAAAATAACTCAAGACAGTGCACTGATAAATGACTGCCATCGCTCATTCTATGGAACGAACGTCAGCTAAGATAAAATTGATGCATTTTTGTCAGGGTATAAAATTTGTATGGTATGATGAAACTTACAAGTAGTAACTTTTTGTTTTCTTTTAAACTGCACAGGCAACAATACTCGCATACGTAGCGCAGATTCCTATGAAACTTTGTCTTGTTTTGCACAAGGAAAATTGTGGCTTGGTCTGGTGTGCACGGTGAACGTGACTTCCGCTTACGTCAGCGGAAGCCGATCGAGTTTCTGTTAAAATCCGGGAATAGCTCAGCCATATCGATTCGCAGCTGATAGCCGCAGACGTTTCGGAGTGGTGCTTGTAGTATCGAAGATAATCTACGTTTTGTCAGATCTTCAAACGCTACAGCATAAGAAAATGAATGAATCATTGACACTGGATAGAAAACTATTAGCTGTGTCTCATAGACCACATAGGAGTGTCACGGTAGTCAACCATGTGAATACTCCAGTACTATGGCACTTCCGGAGACAGGAAATCTTATTTGTAGAAATCGTCATTGCTCAAAAGAAATGATCGTAAGGATCTAAGATGGTTCTGTACGCCCAGTAGATCCAGAAGGCTTGGTATACATGTGTATACCAGGTAGATGGCGTAATCCTATTCTCTCGCAACGCGTTAGATAAGATGCCACACAGCCGCCTAATGAACAAGATATGAACGTACCAGCTGTGTGACTGGATTTAAGAGTTTGCAATGAATGTAACACAGTATGTCGTCCTCAACGGAGAGATTTTTTCTGAAATGAAAGTAAGTTCTAGCACGTCCCTAACGGGGTATTACATGATCATTACATTTCGCAATTTGTGAGCAGCTAACGTTGGAAGTTCCCTGAGAATACTTGCGGATGATGCTGCAGTTTATTTTAGAAATACAAATGATGGAAAATTGTGTCGTAGTGCAGGAAAATCTGCAGAGTATCAATGCTCGGTGCACGAAGTGCCACTTGACCCTTGAACAAATTAACATATTTCGAATACATGGAAATAACGACCCTTTATTGTACGATTATACGCCTGCAGAACAATCATTGGCAACATTTACTTACATAAAATATCTGGAGGTACGTATACGGAGTAATTTCAGGTGGAAAACTACATTACTTCAATCTTATGCCAGATGCCAGACTGAGACGCGGTGGAAGAATCCTCAGACGTACAGCCAATCAACAAAGGGAGCACCTTAGAAAACACTCTTCTGACCGATACTTCAACATTGCTCGTAAACCTAGGATCCGTACCCGGCAGGAATGACAGAGGGGTCGGGAGACGATCCAGCGAACAGCAGCAGGCTTCTGTCGAAGATCCTAGAGCATACATTTCTTCAAGACTCATCAAAAAATCAAATGTTTGTTAAGCTTATGGGACTTAACTACGGGGTCATCAGTTCCTAAACTTACAAACTACTTACGAACTAGGACGCCACAAATATCCTTGCCCTTGCCCGAGGGGGGATTCGAACCTCCGACCGTAGTGGCCGTGCTGACCGTGACTGGAGCGCCTCAGTCACCTCGGCCACCGCGGCAGGCCAAGACTCATCCACCAACTTAAATAGCAATGTATACAATTCAGAGGAGATTCCTAGAATGTATTTAAAATTGAGAGCACAATAATATGTCATTGCGTTCTCGAATTATTGGTTTCGTATCAGTCGGAAAACCCACATCGTTTGCGCACTTCCTTCCAAGTGGGCCGCGGCGGAGTGGCGCTATGCTCAGAGGCCGTTCCCTGTCGAGGGTTCGAATCCTCCCTCGGGCATGTATGTTTGTGGTGTCTTTAGTATAAGTTCGTTTGTAAGTCAATGGACTGATGACCCCTCAGTTAAGTCCCATAAGCTTAACAAACATTTGAACATTTTTGAACTCCCAAGCGATGTTGGCGGCCATTACGAAATACTTATCATTCTATTTAACTGAAACTGTTCTGCGAAAACATTTGATTTCGCACACCATGCAGGCTAATATTTTCTCTCAATAAATTACAAATTATATTTGTTATTCGTCATACAGTGTACATGAATTCTTCGAAGGTTATAAAGAGAGCTTACAAAGGAAGTGTTAAATCTATAGTCGTAGAATTTTTCTTATAAAAAGTAGCACACACAGCTGTAGCTATCAAAAGATGGAACCAACTGTAAAATGCTCCTGTCGAAGCAAAGAAAAAGAACTAATAAATAAGTGGGGCCGGCCGCGGTGGCCGAGGGGACTAAGGCGCTTCAGTCACGGTCTGCACGGCCACTACGGTCGGGGGTTCGAATCCCCCCCTCGGGCATGGATATTTGTGCCGTCCTAGTTCGTAGGTAGTTCATAAGTAGTTTGTAAGTTTAGGGACTGATGACCCCGTAGTTAAGTCCCACAGACTGTACAAACATTTGAAATAAGTGGGAAATATGTTCCTCTTTAGCCGGCCGCGGTGGCCGAGGTGACTGAGACGCTCCAGTCACGGTCAGCACGGCCACTACGGTCGGGGGTTCGAATCCCCCCTCGGGCATGGATATTTGTGCCGTCCTAGTTCGTAAGTAGTTCATAAGTAGTTTGTAAGTTTAGGGACTGATGACCCCGTAGTTAAGTCCCATACGCTTAACAAACATTTGAACATTTGTTCCTCTTTAAAGGAGTCACAAAACTGGGGAGCCAACTGCCTCAGTCGTCTTCCGCTTTTCTCGACAAAATTTTTGGCATGCGAACGTATTAGCACTTGTGGGTTGAAAGAGAATAGCAGCCACACGGAAACAGACGCGTCATCGAAGCCATCTTCCTACGGACTGGTTGGCCTCTCCCGACGGAGGTTCGAGTCCTTCCTCGGGCGTGTTCGTTTGTGTGTGTGTGTGTGTGTGTGTGTGTGTGTGTGTGTGTTGTACTTAGTGTAAACTAGATCAAGTAGTTTGTAAGTCAAGCGACCGATGACCCACCCTTAGATACTATCAGTGGGAGATGAGAGTGTGGGATGGGAGGAAGAGACAGAGAGATGGGGGGAGAAGATACAAAAAGGACTGTTAATTAGTATTACATAAGTAAATAGACTAATCAGCTTGAGTTATTTACATAACTAACTGGCAAATTGTACACTAAATCCAGCGGCGAACTAAATGGGAGGTGGAAGGGCCTCTCGTCTTGGAGGGCCTGCAAATACGTGGTAAGCACTTTTTTTATTTTGTTAGAGCTCTCTTGGCGTCTCGTCCGTTGTGCCTCCAAATCTCGAAAGCTATTCCTTTTAGAATGTCCCGTTGCCTCTCGTCCTGAGGGACCTCCAAATCTAAAGAGGTTATTTTTTATAGTAGTACATGTCTATATCTAAATCACATTTAAGTGCGTGGCAGAGGGTTCATCGAACCACCATTATACTATTTATCTCCCATTCCATTCTCGAATAGCGCGCGGGAAGAAAGAACACCTGAATCTCTCTGTTCGAGCTCTGATTTCTCGTATTTTATTCTGATGATCATTTCTACCTATGTAAGTGGGAGTCAACAATAAATTTTCGCATTCGGAGGAGAATGTTGGCGATTGGAGTTTCGCAAGTAGCCCACGCCGCAGCGATAAGCGCCGTTGTTGTAATGATTCCCATCCCAGATCCTGTATCATTTCCGTAACGCTGTCTCCCCTGTATCGTGACAATACGAAACGAGCTGCCCTTCTTTGGACTCTTTCGATGTACTCCGTCAAACCCACCTGATAAGGATCCCACACTGGGCAGCAATACTCCAAAAATGGACGGACAAGCGTAGTTCTGTTGCATCTTTTAAGGGTTCTGCCAATAAAACGCAGTCTCTGGTTCGCCTTTCCCACGATATTATCTACGTGTTCTTTCCAGTTTAAGTCTGAAGTAATAGTAATTCCTAGGTATTTTGTGGAGTTTATGGCCTTCACATTTGATTGATTTATGTTGTAAACAAAGTTTAACGGATTTCTTTTCGTACTCATGTGAACGACTTCACACTTCTCATTATTTAGAGTCAATTGCCAATTTTTACACCATACTGATATCTTATTCAGATCGTTCTGCAGTTGGTTTTGATCTTCAGATGATTTTACTAGACGTTAAATGACGGCGTCATCTGCAAACAACCTAAGAGAGCTACTTAGATATTCCCCTATATCGTTTATGTAAATAAGGAACAGCAAAGGACCAATAACACTACCCTGTGGAACGCCCGATATCACCTCTGTTTCAGTCGATGCCTTACCATCGATTACTACGAACTGTGTCCTCTCTGACAAGAAATCCCCTATCCAATCGCAAATTTGTGGCGATATACCATAACCACGCAATTTGATTAAAAGCCGTTTGTCAGGTACGGTGTCAAAAGCTTTCTGGAAATCAAGAAATACGGAATCGATTTGCGAACCTTTGTCGATAGCACCCATCACTTCGTGGGAATAAAGAGCTAGCTGTGTTTCGCATGAACGATATTTTCTAAATCCGTGTTGACCTTGGGTCAATAGATCATATTTCCAAGTGTTTGGTTTAAGTGGTAGTTTGTAAGTCTAAGGGACTTAATTACGGTGGTCACCAATCCCTAGGCTTACAAAGTACTTACAGTAACGTAAAATAACTTACGCCAAGGACAATACAAACACCCATGCCCGAGGGGGACTGGAACCCCCGACGGCGAACGGCCGTGCGCACCGTAGCTGGGCGGCTTAGAGCGCACGGCTATTCTGCCGCGGCGCCTCATTTTGGTTTGCCACTGCCCCGGACCTCCGACATCCTTAGACCGCGAGTGCAGGGAGAAGAAATAAAAGCCTTGCGTTTTGCCGATGACATTGTAATTCTGTCAGAGACAGCAAAAGACCAGGAAGAGCACTTCAACGGAATGAACAGTGTAATTAGAGGTGCGTATAAAATGAACATTAACAAGAGCAAAACAAGGATAATGGAGTGCAGTCTAAGAAAATCGGGCGATGCTGACGGAATTAGATTAGTTAATGAGACAATAAAAGTAGTAGACGACTTTTGTTATTTAGGTAGCCAAATAACATGCCGAAGTAGAGTCGATATAAAATGCAGAATGACTATGGGAAGAAATTTGTTAACATCCAATATTAATTTAATTGTTAGGAGGTCCTGTCTGAAAGCATTTATCTGGAGTGTAGCGTTGTATGGGAGTGAAACGTGGACGATAAGGAGTTCAGACCAAAAGATGATAGAAGCTTTTGAAATATGGTGCTACAGACGAATGATGAAGATTAGATGGGTAGATCACGTGACTAATGAGGAGGTGCTTAACCGAATTGGGGAGAAAAGGAGTTTCTGGCATATCCTGACTAAGAGAAGGGATAGATTGGTTGGACACATTCTGAGACATCAAGGAATTGTCAGCATTAGAAGGAAGCGTGTGGGGGTAAAAATCGTAGAGGGAGACCGAGGGACGGATATAGTATGCAGATTCAAAAGGATGTAGGTTGCCGAACGTATTCTCAGATGAAGAGACTTGCACAGGACAGGGTAGCGTGGAGAGCTGCATCAACATTATTATTATTATTAAACTCTTAACCACCCGTGCAGTGTTAAATGTGAGAGTAACCGCATGTTCTGTTTAAGAGACGGACAGAAACAAAATGTGACCCACCCCACAATTGAACCCTGGATCGGCGACTGCACAAAGGAGTCAGTTCAATTCATGAAAGGTGTTAGCCTTTAATCGTTCATAAACTGGGGCGTAAATTTTAACCAAGGCTGTGGCGGGCTCAAGGTAAAGGCACTGACGCCCGAGCCACGGCGTGCATCGATGTCCGATATTATTGGCCGTTATGCAATCAAAGCAGCAGTACTGTACCGCTGACAACGTACAATCGCAAAGTGTGTCACCGATATAGACATAATATTAATTAAAACGGAAACTTAACAGTAAGCATTAATTACTGTGCCTACTTTAGCTGCACAAAGTGCCATTATACATGTGAGCTATTCCATTTGAGCCGCGCGGGAGTAGCCGAGCGGTCTGGAGCGCCATGTTGCGCATCGCGCGGCCTCCCGTGTCTGAAGTTCGAATCCCCCTCGGGCATGGAAGTTTGTATTGTCTTTAGTATAAGTTAGTTCAAAAGTAATTTGTAAGTTTAGGGACTGATGACCCCGTAGTTAAGTCCCATAAGCTATACAAACATTTGAACTTTCTTCCTGTCCGCACTGTTTATCGTCCATGTTTCACTCCCACGTAATGCAACACTCCACAGAAATGCCTACAGAAAGGACTTCCTTACGCTTAAATTAAAGGACTTCCTTACGCTTAAATTAACATTCGATGTTAACAAATTTCTCGTTTTGAAAAACTATTTTCTTCCCATTGCCATTCTGCATTTTATATCCTCTGTAATGCGACGATCGTGTGTAATTTTACTTCTCAAGTAACAAAACTCGTCTACCACCTTTATTGTTTCGTTACCTAATGAAATTCCTAGAGCGTCGCCTGATTTTTGCGTTATATGAAAAGCATTAAGGCCAAAGCTGATTTTTGAATTAAGCATTGAGTGAAGTGATAAATTCTTGATTATAAATTTTTCTCTCCATCCTGGAATGCATGACCTACTTCCTCCACTTACCGCGCACACGTGCGTACAGGGATCAACTAAAGTAGGACAAACTGGATTAGTATACACGCGGCAGCCACACGCCAGTGTGCTGTGAGATTAGCAGAGCGTGCACAGTACTCAGCGCCGAAAAGTTCATCAGTCTAAGTAATATAAAAAAATTACCACCCAAGCCTTTTTTTTAAAACGAAGTATCATAGTTGGCAGAGCGCTTGATTCATAAGTTGTAGGTTTGCGTTCGACTCTATCCCTCTTAGAAAGCGTAAAAGAACCTCTAACACGTTACAAAATTTACAGTTACAAGGTTGTGGAGAACGTCTATAGTCCCCCCTATCTTCTAAATTTTATATTTGATTTAATTTCTCGTTTCAGAGTACAAGGAGGACGCATACTACAAGTCAGCGGGCATTGAATCGTTCTTCTCTTCCACCAAGCAGTTGAAGACTAGTCCTCCTGATACTGACTTCATCCATGCTGAGCCACAGAGTGATGAAAGCCGTTCGGCGTGCTTGGAACCTTCATCTTTAGTGGTGTCCGATCCAGGTAATTGCAGCACCGAGAGTGAAAACAGTTACAGCAACAAATATACTGTAGTATTCCCTGGAGATGAACATGAAAATATTTTAGGAAATTTTAGCTTCAGTACATCAGTACCACTTTCCACTTTTTTCACCTCTGGCAGTATTGCTCATATGAAAAATACCGAGTAGCACCGTGGTTCGGAACCCACGTTAAACTGTACGTCCCCCTATAACTGGCTGGGTAAGTCAGTTCCAAGGTCGGAGGAAGGCAACGGCATACCACCTCCAAACAGGACCATGCCTAGCAAAGCACTGTGGTGTTCAAACCAATCTTCGGATTGTTGACTGCTTTACCTTTTTTTTTTTTTTTTTTTTTTTTTTTTTTTTACACATCAGTACCTAAGGATATCAAACTTTGCGAGAAACTGGTGGTCGGTGGACAGGTCTCTTCATGGGATTCGAGTATTCTTTCAAACGATGTAGGAGAATTCATCAATAATGATATCTCTGATTACTTCAAACATCAACCAGAGGACCCGTGCGAATACTTCGCACCGTTAGTGGAATGACAAAAAGGTTGGAAAAAATTGAACTAAAGTTGAATGTTCACGCATAGCTTTCTTCAGAGTCAGTAAATGAAAGAGTTTAAAAGCGAAAATGAAAGGGTTTGTTGTTATGTCATAAAGAACTGCGTATCTTAATTAGAACCCAAGACATCGCAAAACAAACCGATTAAAATACTCAATGCAACGACAGGAGGACATCGGGTCTGAATAAAAATAAAGGATGGAGAGACTTAAGTTAATTATGATACTTGATGACAAATCTGCGAATGAATACTTTGGTTTAAAACAAAAATGAAGGAAATCGGTCCGATAGAACGGCCAAAATGACTGACTTTAGTTTACAGCAAGGACATCCCCGTAACAAATATACAGTAGGAAATCGTGATTGAGTATAGAAAAAGGGAGGCGAGAATTATGTAAATTATGATACTTTATGACAAATCTGTGGATGAATACCTTTAGTTTAAAGCAGAAATGAAGGAAAGCGGCAGGGTGGTTTGGTATGGCCGAATGACTTTAGTTTTCGTAGATTCTTTTAATATATAAGTTTATTTCAATATGGGTGAGACACTTTCCGCGTGTACGTTGTCATTTGCACGCCGCATCAAAGGTAACACTTGCTGGTACGTTCTGTGTGGACTAACCTTATGAGGGTGGCAATCATGCGATGCGTGTACTGATCACCTGCCGTAAGTTTAAGGGCTGTTTGCATACAACTCATGCGTGGCACTCCATTAATTAAAGGAAACGCATTCCAGATATTAGCTGCGTTAGGACACACACACACACACACACACACACACACACATACAAATGTTCGTAAATCTATCGGACCAAACTGCGTGGTCATCAGTCCGTAGCTTAGAAACTACTTAAACCTAGGTAAACTAACCTAAGGACAACACACACACCCATGCCCGCAGGGAGGACTCGAACTTCCACGGCGAGCAACCGCACGCTCCGCAGCGAGACGCTTTAGACCGCTCGGCTACTGCACCGCGACACACACACACACACACACACACACACACACACACACACACACACACACACTGAATTAACATATATTGGGGGCAAATTTTTCTGTTTCAGTGAGATCCAGCACAGTGGAATCAAATTGGAGTACATCTACTCGATACGTCAATGATGCGAATATTTCCTGCAAATCGTTCCGCCTTGAAAATATTTTAAAAGGCTTGACTTTCACTTCGTTATAAAAATCGGATGTGTAATCACACAATGTAAGTGCATGGAAAGCTGTCAGACTCCAAGCATAAAGTAGGGCCCAATTTCATTCCAAGCGTAATTGGAGTCTGAGGAAGTTTGTGGCTATTGGCCAGCAAAATTACCAAGACATTGATGTCACTAGCTTTGACCAATATTTTCGAATTAGGTGGCGCTTTTGACATACGAAAGATTACCCGCTTATCTGCCTCTTCATGTTGATATAGATAATCTTCAAGTTTCACGACGTGATTTCCGACATTGCGGTACGAAAAATAGTGTTCTCCAACTGTCACAATTTTTTTCTATTATTGAAATTAGATTGTCATTTTCCCAGTAATTAGTCAAGAATTGGTCTTCTTTGAAACGGTACTTTTTTTAGATTTCCGAGGACGTCTCTAGGTCTTGGTTGAAGAGATACTTGTATGACACACTGTCTATCGAATTCCATCCGACTTAGACATTCACAGACTTTGATAGAGGGTGTTACGTGTCTATCAAAAATTAAGTGTGTTTCGGAGGCTTCATTTGAGCACAGTTTTATAAAGATGGATTCAGAAACCTTGTCAAATCTCTGCGACATAGATTACCCGACTATATACAAGAAATAAAAACCGTCTATTATTTCTGTGGTGTCGCACAAGTCTGAAGTGCGCGCCACGTACTTTCGCCGCGCGCCGCCATGCACGCACGGCGCGGCGTTCTTACGACGTCAGCCACGAGCGGCCTCTGCTGCAACTCCGCTCGTGGCCACCACTGAACTCGATCGGTAACTTGGCTATAGGTTAGACACCAGGTCTCATCAGTAGGCAGGCTATTACCTAGTTCAACTATATGTATCAGCATTCTGCAGTCATGATACTTATAAAAGTTAAGTGTTATCGTATTGATAAGAAATACATATCTTGTTCTAATCTAGCTTAGTGTTTCTAGTTTCTGCTGTCCCACGGGCTGGTCACCTGAGACTCTGTACCCGCACACGCGTGCATCCTATTTTCCGTGTCGGTCTCTCTCTAATCGGCCACCGACACCCAGGACAACCGGCGGCAACGAGACATAAAAGTTTCAATGTCGATTTGTAAGTTATGGGCAGCCTGGCTGACACTGTCATTCACAGGAATATTATTCTCGTACACAATAGTGGGATCAGCGTACCATGCCGCAGTACCGGCCGCTATCAAATCAAATGTTTGTATAGCTTACGGGACTTAACCACGGAGTTATCAGTCCCTAAACTTACAAACCAGTTATCAACTAGGTAATACTAAGGACGGCACAAATATCCATTACCGAGGGTGGATTCGAACCACCGACCGTAGTGGCCGTGCAGAACGTGACTGGCGCGCCGCAGACCGCTCGGCGGTCGCTATCACTCGACTGTCTATATGGAGTGTATCCCCCATATTCTGTTGGGTATCTCAGTATTCAAACTGTTGTTGTTACTGTTAAAAACAAGTAGAAACACTCAGATACTCCGAAACTCACACTGTTTACACTCGCTAGCACCGAGACGGAGGGAAGTAGTTCCGCCCACGGCCGCCGCAACGGGCGTAGAAAAGTTGACATCTTAACTCTAGGCAATCATGGATTCAGCAAACTTTTTGATAAGGCAACCGAATGCAGTTGGATTTGGAATAAATTAACCTTTCATTTGATATGTAATTCAATTAAATAACTTATGAGGGTATATTAACTATGCTTAATTCCTCCTTCACACTGCCTGCCGCAGTGGTCGAGCGGTCACGGTTTGCACGGCCGCTGCGGTCGGGGGTTCGAGTCCTCCATCGGGCATGGATATTTGTGCCGTCTTTGGTATAAGCTAGTTCATAAGTTAATAGTAAGTTTAGGGACTGATGACCCCGTAGTCAAGTCCCATAAAGTCTACAAACATTTGAACAAACATGAAAAATTAATTTTAAAACAGTAATTTAGGCGACACGGTCAGAATACTATAAAAGACTTTGAATAATTTTTCCCAACTAGTAATAAAATACGCATCAGTTTTAATTTATCTTCACCCTGGTCAGAATAATATGAATACGACTATAATTTCAAAAAAATCTGTACTTTTATCTCCATTTCACTCGCTATAATGAATGGTCTAACATGGAGAGAACAGTAAGTTGCCCGCTATCCAACTTTTGTAATACACGATTTGTCAATCGAGTGCACGCAGTTGACAGATAGCGTCATTTCAAAACGACTGTTAGGAATTATGAAAAGATTAATGATTTATTAGAAAGCTGAGATATTTTACTATCATGTGTATAAAAATCACATTTTTACCTGCATACTTTCATCAAATTCGAGTGAGAAGCGCAGCGAAACTAAAAAATCGCGCGAAGTGAAAAGTAGGCATTTCATTTGTTCACAAGCAAACCAAAGCCTGTAAGGAAAAAATAACTTCATAAAACGATGTGGCGTGGTCTTATATACCGTCAAAAATTTTTACAACTTGAAAATCGGAAAAGTAGATTTTCCCCCTCTTTTTCGTCTCGGCTCGGCCCGGCGCGCAGTGTGAACACCCATGCTGTCGGCGTGCGCCGACTATTACTACTACTATTACTATTACTAGGCGCCAGCCGGCTCGGCACATCCCGGCTCGGCTCGGTCCGGCCGGCAGTGTGAACGCACCCTAAGACGAGTGACAGCGACTTCATCAGCTCGTCGAGGGCGAAAGTAAGTATGTCATGAACGCAATGAAGACTTTAGTAAGCGTAATTTCTCACAAAACCTGGGTTTTCTGCGTCACAATTGATGTGACAGCTTGCAGTGGGACAGAACACTGTACGGCAGGGGGGAGGGAGGGAGCAAGCCGCCTAAAGCCGCCACATCGGCCAGCTCGTTTTCCTAGATCCCTGTGTGCCGAGGAACCCAACAGAAGATTATTTCCTTGCAGCGTTGTCGCAGTGCAAGGAGAGCGTCGAGTATGTCCTGCACCATCCAGTCTGCTGGGTACATTTGGTCCACAGCGAGGAGAGCGCTGTGGGTGCCTGAACACATCAGGAACTTCACAGCTTGAGGCCGTTTGATCTGTTCCAGTGCCTTCAGGATAGCAAACAGTTCCGCTTAAAAAACGGAAAACTATTTTGGGAGCCCTATCCGAAAGACAACGTCAGGACTTCTTCCGACGATCTTTCGATCTCTAGCATTGACAATGCGATTTTCCGTCATCAACGTTCAGCTCGATTTTTTCAAAAACTACCGAGTGTCTACCGAAAAGCTTGAACACGTGCGTCTTTATATTCAATATAGAACGTCCATGAAGAATTCGATCGAAATTGGTGACGCACATGCCAACACTCTCCTTGAAAGAAGTATGCCCGGTTTCACCAAACTTCGTCTAAATATGTTAGACAAACGCCAAATTCAACGCCGCGTTCATTTTTGACCTACCGTCAAAAGCCACAGCGTTTCATCATCACCAGACTCAATGAATTGACGAGGCGTTTATTTTAACAGGCTCTCCAATCGAAACAGCGTCTACTATCGTGTATTAAATCGATACTATAGAGTTTCATCCTTTATTTTCATTGTTGTTCTCTAGTTTTCGATTGAACAAATGAACATCGCTACGTAAATAGCGGGCTTTTCAGTGCAGCCAAAGTAATTCTGATTCGTAAGTTTGGTGAAACCGGGCAATAATAACGCTAAGAACATGAAACGTGTCAAATAAAGAAGGGAAGTTGTAAATTTGCTGATCATGAGAAAAGGTTGTTTGTGAGACTTATTTCGAAAATGAAAGACGTAATTCCTTGCGTGGATTTCACATATAGGGGTTTTAGCGATGAAATTGCTTCTGAAACCTTGATTTATTGGCAGATGACTGATTCCGAAACTCCATTTCAGTCTGCTATTACCATTTCAAAAATCCAGTAGCTTAAAATCGGCAGCTGTTGTATTGGGGTTAATGGTCTTTTTCTGTGAATTGGATATTCCAGTCTATTTTCAATTTGTTCCAGAAGTTGTAATGCTACTTTCTTGGACAACCTGCACCTTGTAATAAATTTTATATCATTCATTGTGTGGAAGTGATCAATGCACTCATAAATTACTGCGTTCAGGGCCTAGATTATCTAGCAAATCTATGTACAATACTTCCGCATCAAAATTATCACCCATCTTCACAGCCAGAAGACATGAAAAGCAATAAAGTGTCTATGTTACCTTTACAAAAAAAAAAAAAAAAAAAAACCTGAATGTTCCAACTACAGTGAGCCTGTCTTTTATAAACGACTCGTCAAATGGTTTGACGACGCAAATCGGCGCGTCAGTTTTGACGGCGAATTTAACGGTCGTTACAGTAAACAGACGTCGATGAAACGCAAAAATGAAAATTAGATGATCGTCAAAGATTGACGATCGTTTAAAGTCATAAACGACGCTTGGTGAAATCGGGCAATAGTCACTGCTAAAGCCACAATACTTCCCGTCTCACTCGGCAACGCTTGATAATTCTGTAATGAATAAAGAGTCTGTACTGCCCAATTGTAGGACAAGGCAATTGCCCCCCTCCCCTCTTGCTTTCCCCTGCAGACGCCCATGTAATCACAAAGCATATTCCTTGCAATAAGGTCAATGGTTGCAAAATATTAACGCGAATTATTTACAGAAGGATGGAAAAGCTGGTAGAAGCCGACCTCGGGGAAGATCAGTTTGGGTTCAGGAGAAATGTAGGAACACGGGAGGCAATACTCACTTTACGGCTTATCCTAGAAGATAGATAAAGAAAAGGCAAACCTACATTTCTAGCTTTTGTAGATTTGTAGAAGGCCTTGACAATATTGATTGGAATAAACTCTTTAAAGTTTTGAAGCAAGCAGGAGTAAAATATAGGGAGCGTAAGGTTATTTACAACTTGTACAAAAACCAGACAGCGGTTGTCAGAGTTGAAGGGCATGAAAGGAATGAAGTGGTTGGCAAGGGAGTAAGACAGGGTTGTAGCCTTTCTCCATTGTTATTCAATTTGTACATTGAGCAAGCTATAAAGGAAAGCAAGGAGAAATTTGGAGAAGGAATTAGAGATCAGGGTGAAGAATTAAAAACATTACGTTTTGCCGACGACATAGTAATTCTGTCAGATACAGCAAAGGACCTGGAAGAGCAATTGAACGGAATGGACAGTGTGCTGAAAGGTGCATATAAGATGAACATTAACAAGAGTAAAACTAGGGTAATGTAGTGCAGTGTAAGAAAATCAGGTGATGCTGAAGGAATTAGATTGGGAAACGAAGCAATAAAGGAGGTAGATGAGTTTTGTTACTTGGGCAGTAAACTAACAAACGATGGTCGCAGTACAGAGGATATAAAATGCAGAATGGCAATGGGTAGAAAAGCGTTCTTGAAAAAGAGAAATTTGTTAACATCGAATATTGATTTAAGCCTAAGGAAGTCCTTTCTGGAGGCATTTGTATGGAGTGTTGCCTTGGATGGGAGTGAGACATGGACGATAAACAGTGCGGACAGGAAGAGGATTGAGGCTTTTGAAATGTGGTGCTACAGAAGAATGCTGAAGATTAGGTGGGTGGATCGCATAACTAATGAGGAGGTACTGAACAGAATTGGAGAGGAAAGGAATTTCTGACATGTCTTGACTAAAAGAAGGCATCGATTGGTAGGACACATTCTTAGACATCAAGGAATCGTGAATTTAGCGTTGGAGGGAAGTGTGTGGGGTAAAAACCGCAGAGGAAGACCAAGAGATGGATACAGTAAGCAGATTCAGACAGATGTAGGTTGTCGTTCTTATGTGGAGTTAAAGAGGCTTGCTCAGGATAGGGTATTGTGGAGAGCTGCATCAAACCAGTCTCCGGACTGAAGACCACAACAACAAGGTAAATGTTAAAAAATCTAGTAATATCCTAAAGGACTTTTACTAATTTCGTTTTTAGAAATTTCCGGTCACTATGGATCTTAGTACTGGCCTCGGAGAGAATCTGCCTGTACGTCGAATGGGTGGGATATTCCCCAGAGCAATGGCGACGCCAACCGCGCTGCGGTCGCCATCTAGTGGCAGGGCGAGGAACTCGTGAGGCCAGCCAATGAATCAATGGCGGTGTTGCGTCACGCGGTCGATGCGACCTTCTGGCCGCTTCAGGAGGCCACACACACACACACACACACACACACACACACTTTTATAAGGGGCGCATTCCATCCTCAATTTAAATGCGTCTTTGAAAGAATATGCACTACAATGAATCATTCTCAACCTGTGAATGAAATTCTGTGAATCGTCTCGATTTTAAGATTCTCTGAAATCTTTTGACTTCAATTCAATGAACAGCCCTTGGGTTACAAGGCAATCATTAACCTCATGTTAGTACAGTGAAGAAGAGCTTATTTCATTAGGTATAACTCCAACTCAGTTCATTTCGTCATGCATAAGATTTCTTCTGCCCTTAATATTTTTAGCTATCTCATTCTTATATCTACCAGTACCTGTAGGCTTGTCTATTGAATTGTCATTTCTAGTATTAGCTTTCGAGACGTCACCTTTGTCAGTAACGGTATGGATTTTTTAATAAAGTACTAGATTGTTCTAAATAGTATACAATGTAAGTAAATGAAACAAACGTAAAGTCATTATTGTTAATGTCAATATACTTAAATTTATGCGCTATGGTATTTTGCAATGCGGTAATTTCTATTTATAAATTGATTTACAAACAAAACCCAATGAATCACTTTTTTTATTTAGGCGTAAGCTACACTCAGTTTTCTTGAGATAAGTGCACGGACAAGGGGAACACCAAGTATGGTACCAACGGAATTTGATGGATCGTAGGTATGTTGTGAGGGAATTCCTCCAGACCATCAAGCTAAAAGGATTTGTTCCAATGGGCCTTGGTTTCTAAGAAAATCGAGATCAAATTCGCAGCAAATTACCACGCGTAACGTGTCTATTTATACTTAGCAGTTACCGCTCAGCGAGAAAGCGTGGTGTAATCGGCAAGGTGCTAGGCTCCCATGGAGGAGACCCGGGTTCGATACCTAGGGGCAGAACAGTTTTTAAAAATCGTAATTGCTACTTTTTATATTTAAAAAAAAAGTAATTAAGCAAAGAAAAAGATATAAAGAAAGAAAAACTAAAATAATGAGCAGTCAAACGATTAAGAAAATAAATAAAAAATAAAAAAGTCTTCCCCTTCGTGTCATTTATTTTTCACTTTTCTTCATTCTCTTCTTTTATTGTGTATAATTCGTGTGATGGGCCTGCTTCTATCATAGCGCATTTGTTCTCAACGTTGCATTACTTGCCGCACGCATGAACGACACGCTACGAATGACTAACCGACTGGCCGTAGCATAACAGTCCACTGGGACGCATCACGTGGGTACACACGCCATAGGAGGAGATAAAAACAGCACGCTCAGGAACTGTAAACATAGGTATTAAATGTTGCCCAAATATTATAGGTATTAACAAAAGACTGTTTACTGATTTCGAAATATACTTCAATCGCCTTAAAAGTGTGCTTGGAAAAAACGAAATGACTGAAAAAATCGTCGCGCAATACATAATATATCGAGCGAATGTTACATGTTTTTATCCTGACCATTTACTGCAAACTTTTACATAAGAATGGACATAAAAATAGGATTACACCACGCTGTCTCGCTGAGCGGTAACAAATGTTCAAATCAGAATGAAACTTCCACTCTGCAGCGGAGTGTGCGCTGATATGAAACTTCCTGGCAGATTAAAATTGTGTGCCGGAACCGGGACTCGAACCTGGAACCTTTGCCATCTGCCAGGAAGTTTCGTATCAGCGCACACTCCGCTGCAGAGTGAAGTTTCATTCTGGAAACATCCCTTAGGCTGTGGCTAAGCCATGTCTCCACCATATCCTTTCTTCCAGGAGTGCTAGTCTTGCATGGTTCGCAGGAGAGCTTCTGTGAAGTTAGGAATGTAGGAGGCGAGGTACTGGCGGAAGTAAAGTTGTGAGGCGGCATCGTGAGTCGTGTCGGGATAGCACAGTCGGTAGTGCGCTTGCCCGCGAATGGCAAAGGTCTCAGGTTCGAGTCCCGGTTCCGGCACACAATTTTAATTTGCCAGGAAGTTTCAAATGTTCAATGTTTGTAGAGCTTATGGGACTTAACTACGGGGTCATCAGTCCCTAAACTTACAAACTACTTATGAACAAACTACAACTAAGGACGGCACAAATATCCATGCCCGAGGGGCGATTCGAACCCCCGACCGTAGTGGCCGTGCGGACCGTGACTGGAGCGCCTCAGTCCCCGCGGCCACCGCGGCCGGCTGAGCGGTAACCCCCATGTACAAGTAGACACGTTACGCGTGGTAATTTGCTGCGAATTTGATTTCGATTTTCTTAGAAATCAAGGCCCATTGGAACAAATCCTTTTAGCTTTATAGTCTGGAGGAATTCCCCCACAACATACCTACGACTCATCAAAATCCGTTGGTACCATACTTGGTGTTCCCCTTGTGAGTAGCAACCTCACCCAGTAGCGTGTTGCGTGACCCCTTGCACGAATGCAACCAGCGCCACACACGTCTTGCGGCTCGCTACTTCGTTTAGCCACCGCTGCTTAATTTACAAGGTGCGACTGAAAAGTTCTGTGAATGGTCTCAATAAAAATAAGCAACAAGAGTTACAAACAAAATACCTTTACTTGCCTTCAAAGTAATCGCCATTGGCTACAATACACTTCTGACATCGGTTGTACAGTTCTTGCAATCCGTCAGCAAACGCTTCTTGTGTAATCGCTCGAAGCACTGAGGTGACGCCTTGTTGGATCTCCGCAGCCGGTGCTGCTCTTCAACTGGTCTGCTGTCATTCTCAGAGGCAGCCACCGATCATTCATGAGCACCCGTCGCACTCGTTCCATGTTCTCTGGGCCTGTGACTGTGGGCGGTCGAGCAGAACGTGGCTCATCCTAGACACCTTCCTTTCCGTCTCTAAACCGTTTAAACCACTCAAAACATGGGCGTAGCCAGGGAGTGATTTTAGGGGTTCAAACCCCTCCAGAAATTTTAACAAAGATAATAAAAATAGGAGCAGAAATTGTCTAAAAATGAATTGCAATTTAATCTTTATCCAATTACCTCCTTTTCAAATTGCAAGGAACGGCTAATGTATGCAAGGTGATGATCCGACTTTTTCCCCTAATCTCCTTTTAACATTTCTTCCGTTTTTTTATTACTTTAACTGCTTTCTCTTTACTTAGGGTTATCCTGTTTGTTCAACAGTTCATTACTGTCACAAAAAGTAGTGTTTGATGACAAGAAGAGTCTGTTAAAAATGCGTCCTCAGTATGTGATTAATGGATCGTCTTGAACAATGTCCATTACATCACGATCTGGAGCTGTTTCTTTATGTTTCAAATTAAGTATCAGGGTAGAGGCAAAGAAACCACTTGACTTCTATGTAAGCACTTTGGAAATAGCTGCAGGAAGCAGAAACCATCCGAATTCATCAGACGCGAACAGAATTTTCTGCCTGCATTATTTCGAAAATAATCGCAATTGCCGTAAATAGCTTTATCCCACTGTGAGGCAAGATAATGCACCTGTTCGTCCCAACCAAAACGGCAGCCCAGAATGTCTTGACGTATGTTATTAAAAGAGCCACGAAATTTTTTTCCGATGTTCCTTTGTTGAAAGCCCCCCTCCCCCGAAATGAAATCCTACCTACGCCTATCATTCAGTCACACACATTTTACTTACTGCTTCAATACCATTCACTTGCACTAACATCTATAGGGCCTTCTTCGCTGTTTTGTCTAATTTGAAACAAGACTTGGTGTTAACGCGTCACTCCATTTTGCGCTCTATGTTGCAATGACGCGAGTATTCACACTAGAGGTCGTAAATACCTAGCCTGAATCGTCCGGCACGTTTTCCCTAACATGGTTGGAATCGCGCTGCATTAAACAGCTTAGAGGCGCATACCCTGCCATCTTTCACAAACGATTTCGGAAAAACTAATTGGTAGAAATATTTAATTTTTCCGCTACTTAAATCTTTAAATGTCAGCATTGTGACGAAATGCTCGTCATTACGTTAATAGCCACAGTTAATAAGATACTGACTTCGAAATAAGAGACTGCGATACATTAGGAAAAGTTTGCAGTAAAAAATAGAGGCTGCCATGATATTCCGTTTGGTGCTTGTTGCACCATATGCTGCTGCGGATGAAACTTTCCTAATGGACTGAATTTTATTTTCGGCTTAGGAGGAGATCTTTACGTTTCACTCATACCGCTAAACTTTATTTTATTTAGAGCACTCATTTCCGATGGCGATAAGAACAGAATGAATCATTGCGTATTTCATACGCGGTAAGAGGCATCAAAATGATATTTTGACAAATGATAACATGCAGAGAGGGGAGTATTTTGCCACACGGTTGCTACGCAAAACTTCATTAATTGTCGCGTTATTCAAGAAAATACATAGTTGTAGAACGAAAACGAGTAAAGTTAGTGATTTATTATTCGATTTGCAGATATTCCTTCGTCACTAACAAATGTTTATTTCTTGGCTTCTTATCCACTGTGTTTCAGAGCTACTACTCAATTTCCAAAACCAAATAGGAGTTACATTTCCTTCAGTTTAAAGCCTAGCAGTAACAGAACGGAAGTTACTAGATCTAATGAGGATTTTATGTGAGAATACTTGAAAATGACAGACAGCAAGGATCTCTTCACCAGCTAACGAACTGACTTATTCTCATTTCCTCACATAATAAAGCACTCTGTACTGAGATATTTAGAATATCCTTTTGATACAACTGAAAAATTGAAATTGCATATTACATAGAGACACAGCACTTTTGTAGTGTGCAACTATTAAATTTAATGGGTTAAAAGAAGTCAGTACCAGTATGTTCAAGTACGGATGTTATGCAGTAACAACATGTGCCTAATTATTAGGAGCTCCAATACGGAAGACGTGTTACTACTAGACGGGCGGGCGGATCCCAGTACGTCATATTTAACTGACATTATCTCAAGTTGTACGTTTCTCACAGAGTTTCTGTTTGGAGAGGAGAGGATGAAAATTTTATGTATTTTGAACATTTCATTCACTTAATGTGTTCACCTAACGTCAAAAGAAAAAAAGTTCCTCGCATGTTAAAAATTCCGTAACGTCGTGAGAAAGTGCACGATCGTAAACTATCAGTATATGCTGTTTATAAGTTATTGCCATAAATAAAACTGAAATGAAAATGTATTGTTGTTCTTAACGAACACATTGATGAAAGTTCCACGTTGATATAGTGAGTAGTTTGCGAGTGTGAGCGAGTTGAATGAAACGCGAGGTAATGCATGACCTTCGTTCGGAACGTGGCAACTCCTACAGCTTGGGGAAAAATGGCGGATACTTCAACTCGGGTTTATAGGAGCCTTCATTCACACCGAGCCTGTAAGCTGGTTCGCTTGCGTGTACCGCCGCTGCATTGCAGTGCTTTGTACGATAGGCGGTGCTCGTTGTCAAGTCCTTCAATGTGTATACGCTGGCGTCTTATTCTCGTTACTGTGGTTTGTTAAACATGGAAAGACTCCCCGAAGTTTCCATGCGCACTTTCTACCACACTCTTCAATGGCTACCCTGCTTAACACCCATAGATTTCGTGCTCGGACACGTGGTACTCGCACACCTATTTTCAGTATCTCCCAAGCATATTCATTTGGATTCGTATTGAGGGAAAGTGAAGGCCCATCATATCGACGAAATAGTTGGGGATACCCGCACGATGGCTTCGGGTGTTGTCCATAAACTTCATTTCTTCCCCGAAATGCTAAGGACACGGGTCTACACGATGTTTTCGCTATATTTTGTGGCCTTGAGATTGTCCCTGATGGAAACTAATGGTTCCCGAAATCTGTACATAAAAATCTTTCAGAACAGCAGTGCCGGCCGCGGTGGCCGAGGGGACTGAGGCGCTCCAGTCACGTTCTGCACGGCCACTACGGTCAGGGGTTCGAATTGCCCCCTCGGGCATGGATATTTGAGCCGTCCTTAGTTGTAAGTAGTTCATAAGTAGTTTGTAACTTTAGGGACTGATGACCCCGTAGTTAAGTCCCATAACCTACACAAATATTTGATTTTTTTAGAACATCAGTGATACGCTATCTTCGTGTACTCCATGGGCAGTGTGCTTGTGTCGCGTAGCCACAGCGCAGCCATAGCGTTGCCGACCGTGTTTTAGATAACGTTGCACCGTCAACTCGCGGGTTTTTCTGGTTGGGGGTTTCTCTCAGCCAGACTGTAACCGACTGCAACGTAAGCCCTCCAGTTCTGTATACCTACCACGGAATTCACACAACTCTTAACAAATACGGGATCATGAGTATTTAGGGTATGCGACGCCCCTGTGCAATAATTTATTTTACGCCCGCCACCCCCCTCCCACCGGCGGCATCTGGGATCGAAAAAATACCTCTCTAGATATGCCACAGCTATCAACGAGTGCTCCTCGGTTGCACAGTGGTAGAGTGCCAGACTACAAATCTAAAGGTCGCGGGTTCGATCCCCGCCAGGTCCTGGGATTTTTATCTGTCACTTTCCACTTCTTTCACCTCTGGCAGTACTGCTCATGTGAAAAATACCGAGGAGCACCTTTGTTCGGAACCCACGTTAAACTGTAGGTCCCCCTATAACTGGCTGGGTAAGTCAGTTCGAAGGTCGGAGGAAGGCAACGGCATACCACCTCCAAGCAGGACCATGCCTAGGTAAAGCAGTGTGGTGTTCAAACTAATCTTCGGATTGTTGACTGCTTTACCTTTTTATCAACACAACAACAACCTGAATTTTAGAATTTATTGCCGTAATCCAAAATCTGAATAATGATGATTCAATTAACATTAGAATACTATTTTAAATTTTTTCGATGGCAAATTTTACCACCCCCAAAATTTTACCGCCTTGTGCAGCTGCACATGTTGCACCTGCCTAAATACGACCTTGGCTGTAACAGCACCACTTCCGTATAAGCCGTTAATGCCACGTGCTATGGCGCCGTTATTGTTGCCAGTGAAACCCGCCTTAGGCTACTTTCGGCATTCCCGTTACGCCAATGCTTCTCTCTACCTGCTTGTCTAAAGTGAAGCATGGGGATCCGGTGTTGAGGCGCAGCTTAGCTGTTAAGGAGTGGTCAGCGTGCAAGAGCTGTGGGTGGCCACTGGTCTCACGGCAGTGTGGGCTATGCTGGGCTAAGCCTAAGCAACTCTACCCGCTCCCGCGGTGCCTACGTTACCATCTCCTCGTTGACGTTCAGTTCAGCAGTTACAGAGCTGGCAATGGGCGAGAGCTGAGTGGTCTGCGGTTTCACGAAACAGAAATCCACAGCGTTAGTCGAGGACGCAGAACGCAGCTCAGTACTTCATAGTCGTCGCTCTTTCTGTGACCTGTGCAAACCTTTGGGATCACTAAAGTGAGTACTTCTAAGATTTGTAAATTTTACGTAATTAACTTTGGGAAGGAGATCGATAGATCCTATTTCACTCGATTACTACATTTTTATTTGTGCCGAACTTATTTTAAGTCGACTTTATATGTTGATTTAATCCCATCTGCTTGCATTACGGAACCTCCCGATGCCAATGTTGCATAATAACATATACGAGGGTAAGTCAATTATTATCCGCAATTTAGTTATATTTTTGTTTATGTTTGTAATACTGTCGTTTTACGTTGGTGACGCATGCTTTATTTGTTGTTATATCTTTGCAATTTTCAAGCTGCTACGTTAGTTTCGTTGTCGTTTTCGTGCTGTTAATCATGGCTGCTCCGCTGTCTATTTGCACCAAAGAAGAGCAACGTTCAGTGATCCGTTTTTTTTTTTTTTTTGGGCGGAAGGTGTATCAGGGGCCGAAATTCATAGAAGACTTTCAGTATAGTACGGGAGCTGTGTTTTGCCACAACGAAGTATGTACGAGTGGATTGAAAAATTTCGAAGTAGTCGCACGAGTGTTAAGCACGATGAAGGAGCCGGACGACCGTTTACCGCCTCAAATGAACAAACCATTGAGCGATCACGTGAAATAATTCTCTTAGATAGACGATTAACTATTGATGAAGTGGCTCATCGTCGTCAAATTAGTCATGGTTCTGCCTACGAAATTATTCACAACAGACTTGGGTTTCGTAAACTTTGTGCAATATGGATTCCAAAACAACACACACAGCGCCTCGACATCTGCAAAAAACATTTGGATCGCTATGGTAACGAAGGGGACAACTTCTTAGACAGAATCATTACTGGTGACGAAACATGGATCCATCATTACGAGCCGGAGAGTAAACGGCAGAGTATGGAATGGAAACATCCAAATTCGCCGCGCAAGAAAAAGTTCAAGACCCAACCGTCCGCAGGAAAACTGATGCTTACGGTTTTTTGGGATGCACGAGGTCGTGTACTGGAACACTCCCAGTTCAGGACCTCGTGTATCCAAAAAAACCGTAAGCATCAGTTTTCCTGAAAGGGGCACAACAATAAACAGTGTACGTTGCAGTGAGATGCTTACTGACAGGCTAAAGCCTGCAATTCGAAGCAAACTCCGAGAATTGCTGACAGAAGGTGTTGTGTTGTTGCACGACAATGCCCGTCCGCATACTGCTGTCCACACTGCTGAAACGCCCCAGAAACTCAAATTCGAAGTACCGGATCATCCTCCATATAGTCCCGATCTTGCCCCCTCTGACTATCAGTTGTTTGGTCCACTCAAACAGGCATTAAGGGGCCGTCGATTTGACTCTGACGAAGCAGTGCAGGAAGCGGTGCATTCGTGGCTCGCAGCTCAACCGAAAACCTTTTATGAGGGCATAAGGAAGCTTGTAGAGCGATGGACGAAGTGCATTGAAAAGCAAGGAGACTATGTCGAAAAATGATGTTCTTTTAAGTTTCGTATTTTATTATAATAAAATTTTATAACTACTTTGCGGATAATAATTGACTTACCCTCGTATGAATGTAATTAGTATATTATTTTCTTTTCCAAAACTTGTTATTCTTTTCTCTAACGTGACTAGCTGAAGTAATTTTCAAAAATGTTCAAATGTTTGCTAAGCTTAAGGGACTTAACTACGGGGTCATCAGTCCCTAAACTTACAAACTACTTATGAACTACCTACAACTAAGGACGGCACAAATATCCATGCCCGAGGGGGGATTCGAACCCCCGACCATAGTGGCCGAGCAGACCGTGACTGAAGCGCCTCAGTCCCCTCGGCCACCGCGGCCGGCGAAGTAATTTTCTATTATTTTGTGTCGTAGAAGTTTAATTAGCAAATATTATTAGTTAATGCCAGAGGTATATTGTTAAAGTTCAGATAGTATGATAATTAGTATTTCTATTAAAACTAACTAAATTTTTTCTCAATATATTAATGTAGGTATTACTATGTTTCACAAGCAATGTTAGGAAAGTGTTGTCCTCATTAGTTTCTGTATAATTACCGTTAAGTACGAAAATATTGTTGCCAACCCTATTAAATTATAAGTGAATACAAAATACTATTAAATTAACAGAAATTTGTATTACAATTTACTCAGTATTATTCACGCTATCTTTACGTATAGTCAGTTGCATGTAATTGTTTACCTATCCATTATAATTAACGTAATGAACTCAATTAACAATACGTAATTTTCAGTAACATTGTATGAAAGATATAAATAGAATGCGTTCGCACCATGTAATTTAGTATTGTTTCAACAGTGATCAGAGATACAATCCAAGCCAGTTCAGATTCTTGTTACATTTTTGTTAGAAGATACAGTAGGAAATCTAATTTGAACAGCATGTTAAAAAGTTCGTCAAGGTTATGCGTGTAGAAAGTGTATTCCACACACGACCTGTGTATATTCATATTACTGATGTGTGGATTGTACTTACCTGGTCCTACTGATTGTAATTCATGAGATTTGTACGCTGGCCATCAATGGGGACAATTGGCCACTAATAATAAATAACAAATAATAAATAAACCCAACCCCATGAACCACAGACATTGCAGAGGTGGGGTGGCTTGCGTGCCTCAACAATACAAATGGCGTACCGTAGGCACAACTAGAACGGAGGGCTATCTGTGGAGAGGCCAGACAAACGTGTGGTTCCTGAAGAGGGGCAGCAGCCTTTTCAGTAGTTACAGGGGCAACAGTCTGGATGATTGACTGAGCTGGCCTTGTAACATCAGCTAATGTGGCTTTGCCACAAGGTTACTGCGAACGGCTGAAAGCAAGGGGAAACTACAGCCGTTACTTTTCCCGAGGACATGCAGCTCTACTGTATGAAAACATGATGATGGCATCCTCTCGGGTAAAATATTCCGGAGGTAAAATAGTCCCCCATTCGGATCTCCGGGCGGGGACTACTCAGGAGGATGTTATCATCAGGAAAGACAATACTGGCATTCTACGGATCGGAGCGTGGAATGTTAGATCCCTTAATCGGGTAGGAAAATTAGAAAATTTAAAAAGGGAAATGGATAGGTTGAAGTTAGATATAGTGGGGATTAGTGAAGTTCGGTGGCAGGATGAACAGGATTTCTGGTCAGGTGAGTACAGGATTATAAATACAAAAGCAGATGGGGGTATCACAGGAGTAGGACTGATAATGAATAAGAAAATAGGAATGTGGGTAAACTACTATGAGCAGGACAGTGATCGCATTATCGTAGTCAAGATAGATACTAAGCCAACACCGACCACAGTAGTACAGGTTTATATGCCAACTAGCACTGCCGATGATGAGGAGATCGAAGAAATATATGAGGAGCTAAAGGAAATTATGCAGACAATGAAGGGAGAGGAAAACTTAATCTTATGGGAGACTGGAACTCGGTAGCAGAAAAAGGAAGGCGAGGAAAAATAGTAGGTGAATATGGACTGGGAAAAAGGAATGAGAGAGGAGATTTCCTGGTAGAATTTTGCAAGGAACATAATTTAATCATAACAAACACTTGGTTTTGAGACTCATGAAATAAGGTTGTATGCGTAGAAAAGACCAGGAGAGACTGGAAGCTACCAGATAGATTTTATAATGGTAAGACAGATTTCGGAACCAGGTTTTAAACTGTAAGACATACCCAGGGGCACATATAGACTCTGACCGTAACTTGTTGGTCATGAACTGTAGGCTGAAACTGAAAAAACTGCAGAAAGGTAGGAAAATAAGGATATGGGACTTTGATAAATCAAGGGAACCTGAAGTTATTGAGAATTTCAGACGGAGCTTTAGGCAACAATTGACAGAAACGGAGGGGGGGGGGGGAATAAAACAGTAGAAGAAGAATGCGTAGCACTGAGAAAGGAAGTAGTGAAGGCGGCGGAGGACAAAATAGGTAGAAAGGCAAGACCTGCAAAAAATTCTTGGATATGACAGGAAATAATAAATTTAATTCATGACAAGCGAAAATACAAAAATGCAGTAAATGAAACAGGCAAAATGCAGTACAGACGACTAAGAAATGAGATTGACAGGACGTGTAGAATAGCTAAGCAGGAGTGCCTAGAAGGCAAATGGAAATCTGTATAAGAATGTATAAACATGGGAAAAATAGATACCACCTAAAGGGAAAGTAAAAGAACCATTTGGAGAAAAGAAAAGCAGCTGTATCAATATGAAGAACTCAAATGGAAAACCAGTTCTCAGCAAAGAAGGGAAAGCTGAAAGGTTTTTTTTTTTTTTTTTTTTTTTTTTTTTTTTTTTTTTTTTTTTTTTTTTTTTTTTTTTTTGTGGTTTTAGGGCGCACAACTGCTGTGGTCATTAGCGCCCAACACTGCCCATAGTAAAAAAGAACCGGGGTTAGAAAATAAATGGCTTTCGCCATATTTGCACGATGTATAAAAAGTAAAACTCTGTTAACCGATTGCGGGTCATCAGCTAAAATGTCAGAAATTTCAAATGGGAAACACAGATCATGACGGAGACGGTTAAAAAATGGACATTGCACTAAAAGATGGTTCACAGTAAAAGGTGCATCACAGTGCTCACATAAGGGAGCAGGACCACCACGTAATAAATGCTGGTGGCTATAACGGCAGTGGCCAATACGAAGCCGGGCCAGAACAATCTCCTCTCGGCGGGAGGGTCGAGATGACGTTGACCAGAGATCAGGCACAGGTTTAATGGCTCGCAATTTGTTCTCTGACAGGGATGACCAATGTAGATACCAACGGGAGATAATACGCTGGGAGATACCAGCGCGAAGGTCATCAGAGCTGGTGGAAAAGGTAGATAGCCGAGGAAGGAGAACTGCTTCCTTGGCAGCCGTATCCGCAGCCTCATTCCCCAACACTCCCACATGGCCAGGGACCCACAGAAACGTCACCGTAGTTCCGCTCGTTGAGAGAGAAGTAAGGCAATTGCGGATGCTTTGTACCAGGGGATGGGCCGGATATAGCATGCGAAGGCTCAACAAAGCACTCATAGAGTCCGAGCAAATGACAGTCTTACTGAGCGAGTGTCGCCGGACGTATTGTGTGGCTTGGTATAATGCATACAGCTCAGCTGTAAAAATGGAACTCCACTCAGGAAGACGATATTTAAAAGAGACGTTGCCAAGTACAAAAGCACACCCAACACCCTGGTCTGTCTTTGAGCCATCAGTGTAAATGAACAAATTGTCATCAAATTTAAACCGGAGTGCGTGAAATTCTCTCTGGTAGACGAAACGAGGTGTGGAGTCCTTTGGAAGAGAATGAAGATCAAAGTTAACACGGACTTCGGGGCTTCGCCACGGTGGAGAGGTGCTCTCTCCAGTCGAGAAGATAGCAGGCATTGTAACGCCAAGCTGGCCGAGTAGCGAACGCAAGCGTACTCCCGGTGGTAGCAGAGCAGACGGGCGCAGAGCGAAGAGACTGTCAAGTGAGTCGTTAAAAGAAAACTTCGTACGTCGGGTGTCCTCGCATGGACGACAAACGACTAGCGTAACGGCTAAGCAGGAGTTCCCGACGGTAAGAAAGGGGTAGTTCGGCGGCCTCGGCATAGAGGCTCTCAACGGGGCTAGTATAAAACGCTCCTGTCGCCAGACGGAGACCTTGGTGGTGGATTGTATTAAGGCGGCGCAGTATGGACGGTCGAGCCGAAGAATAAACGATGCTACCATAGTCCAGTTTGGACCGAACTATGGTGCGATACAGATGGAGGAGAGTAGACCTGTCAGCTCCCCACGAGGTGCCACTTAACACCCGCAGCACATTGAGAGAGCGGGTACAGCGAGCTGCCAAACGGGATATGTGGGGAGACCAACTTAACTTCCTGTCGAGAACAAGTCCCAAGAACGTCGTGGTATCCACAAATGGAAGTACTATGGGGCCCAGACGAAGGGACGGGGGAACGAACTCCTTCCGCCGCCAGAAGTTCATGCAGACTGTCTTGTCAGCTGAGAATCGAAAGCCAGTGTCCATACTCCACGCGTGGAGATTGTCTAGGCACCGCTGGAGGCGCCGCTCCAGGAGACCCGTTTGTTCAGAGCTGCTGTAGATCGCGAAGTCGTCAACAAATAGGGACGCCGACACTCCCAGTGGAAGGTGATCGGCTATAGAATTGATCGCCACTGCAAATAAAACAACGCTCAGGACCGAGCCCTGGGGGACTCCGTTCTCCTGATTAAAAGTGCTCGATAAAACCGAACCAACACGCACTTTAAAAACACGGTCTGTTAAAAATTCGCGGATAAAAATTGGCAGGCGACCCCGAAAACCCCATGTATGCAGAGTGCGGAGGATGCCCATCCTCCAGCAGGTGTCGTATGCCTTCTCCAGATCAAAGAACACCGCTACTGTCTGGCGCTTCCGTAAAAAGTTATTCATTACTGAGGTAGATAAGGCAACAAGATGATCCACCGCAGAACGGTGCTTGCGAAACCCACATTGGACATTAGACAGGAGATGTCGCGTTTCAAGCCACCATACCAGGCACCCGTGAATCATGCGTTCCATCACCTTGCATATGCTACTGGTGAGGGAAATGGGGCGGTAGCTGGAAGGGAGACATTTATCCTTCCCAGGCTTTGGTATGGGAATGACTATGGCTTCACGCCAGCGTCGCGGAAAGGTGCCTTCTATCCATATGCGGTTGTAGGTGGCCAGTAGAAAGTGCAAGCTCGTTGGTGAAAGGTGTTGCAGCATCGCCACGTGAATGCCATCTGGTCCTGGAGCAGAGGACCGCGAAGACGAGAGTGCGTGGTGGAGCTCTCGTACAGTAAACTCGGTATTGTAGCATTCACGGTTCTGAGAGGTAAAGGGCAATGGAGTCGCCTCCACCGTCCGTTTCCTAGCTAGGAAAGCGTCAGTGTAATGTGAAGAGCTAGAGACCTCTGCAAAATGTCGACCCAGTGCGTTGGCTATTTGTGGAGGATCGACGACGGTGTCAGTTGCGACACACAGACCGGGAATTGGGGAATGAGCCATAGTGCCCGAAATTTTTCGAAGGTTACCCCAAATGATGGAGGAAAGGGTAGACCCATTAAAAGAGCTCGTGAATGAGCGCCAACTGGCGCGTTTACAGTCGCGAAAGAGGCGACGACAATAGGCCCGCAGCCGTTTGTATCGGATGCAGTTGTCGA
This sequence comes from Locusta migratoria, assembly GCA_026315105.1. Lineage (NCBI taxonomy): Eukaryota > Metazoa > Arthropoda > Insecta > Orthoptera > Acrididae > Locusta > Locusta migratoria. The sequence goes on from CM048745.1 coordinate 510,834,752, forward strand.
GCGTGGGCCGTTGTTTGAAGATTCTAAGGGCACGTCGCCGTGCTCGCAGAGCGTCACGGCATTCCGCGGTCCACCACGGGACAAGGGGACGACGTGCGTGGGAAGTCTTGCAGGGGATGGAACATTCTGCGGCTGTCAGAATAACTGTGGTAATGTGTTCCACTTGGTCGTCTATACTAGGATAATGGTAATTACCAAAATCCGCCAGTGACGTGTAGAGCTCCCAGTCCGCTTTCGTTAACTGCCAGCGGTGTGGATGCTCAAGGGTGTCAGGCATCATTAGGTGAATTACACACGGAAAATGATCGCTCGAATGTGTGTCTGAGAGAGCAGACCATTCAAGACGCCGTGCCAGCTGAGCAGTGCAGATAGCTAGATCTATATGGCTGAAAGTATTTGTGGTGTCTGAAAGATAAGTTGGTTCACCAGTGTTAAGGCAGATGAGCTGAAGGTGGTTCAGTATATCTGCCAGGAGGGAGCCCCGTGGACATGGTCGTGGGGAGCCCCAAAGGGGGTGGTGGGCATTGAAATCTCCCACCAACAAAAACGGACGCGGAAGCTGGTCAATAAGATCTAGGAGATCTGATCTAGTGACGGGAAAAGAGGAAGGAGCGTAAATATTGCACAGTGTGAAGACAAATCCAGGAAGGTATATCCGGACAGCAACAGCTTGTATTGGAGTACACAAAGGGACCGATGTACTGTGTACGTCATCCCGAATAAGCAACATTACGCCCCCGTGGGCTGGAATTCCTGCCACTGGAGGAAGGTCAAAGCGAACGGTAGTGTAGCGTGGGAAAGTAATTCGAGTACCAGGGAGCAATTTTGTCTCCTGTAGAGAGAAGATGGTTGGATGATATGTTCGCGTTAGAAGCTGCAGTTCTGTCCAATTCGACCGGATACCACGAATGTTCCATTGAAGAATATCCATAATGGGATAAAATGAGATGAAGGTGGACATCAGCCCGACGAAGGCGGCGGGCCACAGTGCGAATGTTCGCAACTGGTGGTGTCTGAGACAGGAGGGTCTTGCTCCATATTCTCAGAGGTTACCACAGCAGCTGCGTGAGTGTGGTCGGCAGCCCCATCTCTGGCTGATGCACCTGGAGAGACTATAGGCTTCCAGGGGATGCCATCGTCACATTGTGAGGTAGGAGGGGGGAGAGTTTTCCCCCTATTTGATTTCTTGGATCCCTGGTGAAGCTCCTTGGTTGGCTCAGATGTTTTGGTAGGGGTGCGGAGGAAATCCTCGCGCGAATGCTCTTTCTTAGACTTTCGCGTCTCTATCTGTAGTGTCACAGCTGAAGATGAAGATGATGATTTGGAAGAGGTACTCACACGTTTCGTTGAACGTGACGCCGTTGTCGATGTAGACTGTTTGACAACTACTGTCGTAAACTGTAGGTCACAAGTCTGTGTGGCCATATCCCGTGTTGGTGGAGGCGTTGCAACTACAGTACTATAGTTACCACGCGGCGGGGTCTTGGGCTTACGACTGGCGTACATCTTACGTGCAACTGGTATGGGAACCTTTTCCTTTACACGGATTTCCTGGATGGCTCGTTCATCGGCAAACACGGGACATTCCCGGGAGGAAGCAGCATGATTCCCGTTACAATTGATGCAATGAGGGGATGGTGGTGGACAAATCCCCTCATGGGCCTCTTTACCACAGGTGACACATATGACTGGGTTCTTGCAAGACTGGCTTGTGTGGTTAAATCGATGGCACTGATAACACCGAGTAGGGTTAGGGATATAAGGTCGTACTGTGATGACCTCATACCCTGCCTTGATCTTCGGCGGCAGAGCCACTCGGTCGAAGGTCAGAAACACTGTGCGAGTGGGCACTACAACATTGTTCTCTTTTTTTGTCACTCTGTGTACTGTGACGACGCCTTGAGCTGCCAGATATTCTTTCAGTTCATCCTCAGTCAGACCGTCCAAACTGGCCGAGAAGACTACCCCTCGGGAATAATTGAGGGTTGGATGGAGCTCAACACGAACCGGGTAGCTGTGGAGCAGAGTAGCCTTAAGCAGCCGCTGGGCCTGGGAGCCACTTTCTGTTTCTAACAGTAGTGTTCCATTACGCAGGCGGTTACAGGTCTTAACTGGGCCGGCAATGGCATCAACCCCTTTTTTAATAATAAATGGGTTCACCGACGAAAAGGATTGTCCTTCCTCAGTACGGGTCACCACAAGGAACTTTGATGTCTGTAAATTTTTCTGTTCAGACACACTATTGTCTAGTACATCCATTTCTAAAGGCTCTTTCCATTTTCTTTTTTTTTGAACCATCGCGGTTGTATCCCCCACGATTGCCAGTGTCTCCGATGGCACGCTCCTTCCTGCTGGGGGCCCCCAACGGAAGCACACCCGCCTTGGGTGATTGTTCACACCCCAGGTCACACCTCCCGATCTACAGACGGAGGGACCAATCGGCGAATCGGGAAGGTATCAGCGCAGGCAATCGCCCCTCCCCTGGCCTGGCCTTAACCAGGGGGTACGCACGCACCCTACATGCCAGCCCGGGGCTGGGACTTACGCATTACCCAGTCACCCATATGGGTGGCCTTCAAGTGCGTACAGGGAGGAGGAAGAGAGAAATAGTAGGAGGAGAAGCCTCAAACGCAGATGCGGAGGCAAAGAAAGAGGTGAAAGAAGACTGTAAAGCCAAAAGGGTCAGAACTTCGGTTCCCCGAAGGATGCACACACTCGGTCCCCAAGAGAGGGGAAAAGGACAGTAGAAGAAGCGTCATGTAGCACGGAAAGGAAGGAGTGCTACAAAGGCTGGGGCCCCGTGCTCGCCACGCACGTACTCACCACAGAGCGGTGAGCCCCCTGAGGGGAAGCTGAAAGGTGAAAAGTATATAGAGGGGCTCTACAAAGGAAATGAACTTAGGGACAGTATTGTAAGAAGGGAAGAGAATGTAGATGAAGATGAAATAGGAGGAACTATAGTGAGAGAATAATTTGACAGAGCACTGAAAGACCTAAGTCGAAACAAGGCCCCTGGAGTAGATGATATTCCCTCAGAGCTACTGAAGTCTCTGGGAGAACCAGCCATGACAAACCTGTTTCACCTGGTCTGTAAGATGTGTGAGACAGGCGAAGTACCCTCAGACTAAGAAAAATGTTATAATCCCCATTCCAAAGAAAGCAGGTGCAGACAGGTGTGAAAACTACAGAACCATCAGTTTAATAAGTCATGGTTGCAAACACGAATTATTATCAGAAGGATGGAAAAGCTGGTAGAAGCCAACCACGGGGAAGATCAGTTTGGGTACAGAAGAAAAGTAGGAACACGGGAGGCAATACTCACTTAACGGCTTATCCTAAAATACAGATTAAGAAAAGGCAAACCTACATTTCTAGCTTTTGTAGATTTGGAGCCAACTTTTGACAATGTAGATTGGAAAACACTCTTTCAAACTCTGAAATTAGATGGAGTGAAATATAGGGAACGGAAGGTTATTTACAACTTGTACAAAAACCAGACAGCAGTTATGAGAGTTGAAGGGCATGAAAGGGATGCAGAGGTTGGGAAGGGTGTAAGACAATGCTATTCAGTTTGTACATTGAACAAGCTATAAAGTAAAGCAAGAAGAAACTTGGAGAAGGAATTAAAGTTCAGGGTGAAGAAATAAAAAACATTGTGTTTTGCCGACGACATAGTAATTCTGTCACAGACATCAGAGGACCTGGAAGAGCAGTTGAAAGGAATGGACAGTGTTTTGGACTGTGTGTATAAGGTGAACATTAACAAGAGCCAAACATGGCTAATGGAGTGCAGTCTAAGAAAATCAAGCTATTCTGAAGGAATTAGATTAGGTAACAAAACAATAAATGTGGTAAATGAGTTTTGTTACTTGGGCAGTAAAATAAATGATGGTCGCAGTACAGAGGATATAAAATGCAGAATGGGAGAGGGGAGAAAAGCATTTTTGAAAAAGAGAAATTTGTTAACATCGAACACTAAGTTAAGCATAAGGAAGTCCTTTCTGAAAGCATTTGTATGGAGTGTTGCCTTGTATGGGAGTGAAACATGTACGATAAACAGTGCGGACAGGAAGAGGATAGAGGCTTTTGAAATGTGGTGCTACAGAAGAATGGTGAAGATTAGGTGGTGGATCGCGTAACTAATGAGGAGGTACTGAACAGAATTGGGGAGAAAAGGAATTTCTGGTATACCTTGACCAAAAGAAGGTATCGATTGGTAGGACACATTCTTAGACATCAAGGAATTGTGAATTTAGCGGAAAATGTGTGGGGTAAAAATCGTAGAGGCAGACCACAAAACGACTATAGTAAGCAGATTCAGACAGATGTAGGTTGTCATTCTTATACGGAGATGAAGAGGCTTTCTCAGGATAGAGTAGGGTGGAGAGCTGCAACAAACCAGTCTCCGGACTGAAGACCACAATAATAACAACAACAACAACAAATAAACTGTCAATGAACAGCAATCGTACGTGTCGCATACATTATTTGTAGCAGATTAGTTTTGCCCCATGAAATTTCAGGCAGCCGTTACCGATGGCAACGATTAACAAGAATTTCGAGAAACAACGAACTACGACCCGGTAAGCTACAAGTTCAAATTCTTCATCATTACCCGCAGTCTTCAACTGAGGATTCTTTTCGCAGAAATACGTCGAGAGTGATGAGAGTGTAGATAGGCATCCATGAATTTCAAAACTAATATAAATAAAAATTTATATAGTTACTTTGAAATGTATTCAGAATGCTTTCCTATCACTTGACATGTACTGAGTAAATTACTGTATGTATCAATTCATTAATTAATTGATTCTATGCATTAATATATAGAATATATAGATTCAGGTGGAGGATGTACATTCCCTGTGGCTATTATCTGATAGAGCGGGGTGATTTTTATTGCAAAAGCAATCATTCTGTAGTTATTTTGATTTCTACATATCTAGTTTAGCCTGGCAGCAAACACTGCACAGTATACCAGGTCTATAAGTATTTCAAAGAATAATTGAAAAATTTCCGGAACCTGCTGCTTAGCATTTTTGAAAAAGAGAAATTTACTAACATCGAATATTAATTTAAGTGTAAGGAAGTCTTTTCTGAAGGCATTTGTGTGGAGTGTTGCCCTGTATGGGAGTGAAACGTGGACGATAAGCAGTGCGGACAGGAAGAGAATAGAGGCTTTTGAAATGTGGTGCTACAGAAGAATGCTGAAGATTAGGTGGGTAGATCGCATAACTAATGAAGAGGTACTGAACAGAATTGGTGAGAAAAGGAATTTTTGGCATACCCTGACCAAAAGAAGGGATCGCATTGGAGGGAAGTGTGTGGGGAAAAAATCGCAGAGGGAGACCAAGAGACGCGTATAGTAAGCAGATTCAAGTGGATGTGGGTTGCCGTTCTTATGAGGAGATGAAAAGGCTTGCTCAGAATAGAGTAGGGTGGAGAGCTGCATCAAACCTGTCTCCGGACTGAAGACCATAACAACAACATTCCAAGATACAGATACTCCAAGCACCTAAAAAAAGTTCACAAATTTTCAAGCTTCATATTCAACTTTTCCGATTTTTAAATCTATGATTTTTTAATGATATCGCCCATTTTGAAATCTATTTTCGATTTGATACTTATCATGGCCAAATTTGTCAAACCATCTTGGGTCTTCGATGGTCATATTTAGTTCTTTTACTATCTTCAATTTTGGCAAAGGCTTTTTACCTTCTGCTACTGTCACTGGACGTGTTAAATATATTCATTAAGACGTTGAAATATTAGGAAACATGTAAATTAAATTAGGTAAATAAATTAATACATCGACAGGATTTGTGTCTTCCGCGTCTTTATGTACAAAAATTTACAGACAGCTTTCTAGCTCATTAAACAAATGCTGTTGGAGGTTGAGCCAGTGACCTTTTTTTTTCTTTTTCTTTTTCTTTTTCTTATTTCCTGATTTTCCCCCTGAGTTTCGCCAACCTATTGTTTGCTATCTTCGTTCTGAACGGTGACCGTAACTGTTACCCCGCAGTGTGTAGTGTAGTGCAGTGCAGTGCGCTGTATGTCACACACTGGAATAAAGACATTTCTTTCCATTGCGTTACATCACAAAATACGGGTCGTGTTGATAGAGTTTTATTGGATTACTGCATGCAGCAGAAGCGTTGGAATAGCGCAGACATTTGGTAACTCGCATCACACTTCATCACCTATACTAGAAGCACAGTTCCCCGTGTGTCCGCCGCGACCGTGACAGACAGCTGCATCGACGTTCGGCGTGTGCTCGGCAGTTACGCCACTGCCCTCTGCCACCGGTCGCTTCTGCTGACCACTACTGTTCATGGCCGTCTGACTACTTGCGTTGCCTCCACTACCAAACGCTACTCCCATCCACTGTTACACCCGTAAACGCTGTGCACACGCATGTTCACTGGTCAAAACACAAAGGGGATCATTTGAGATATCTAGGATCTGAAGTATTGTCATCGTCAGAATGAATTAAAAAGCGTAGACGTCTCTCTGAGGGTTCTACGGTGTGGAGACAACAACATTACGGTACCGAGATAGTAGTAGTAACAGGAAGTGCTAGAGAGGGGGCTGTGTTTACCAAACGAATTACGCAAGAAGTTGCATTCAGATATTGTAGGGAGCAGGTAGTGCAACGCTACAACAACGTGACTTATCCGAAGCTTTGGCACGGAGAGCCATAGGAAGGTTGCAAGTGTGACACAGAGGGAGTTCGCTACGGCTATTGGAGATACAACCCTAAGCAAAATATCTGGGACTAACACTTGACCGCACCTCTTACCACCTGGACAAGACAGCCTGCAATATCAAAACAAGAAATAAAGTACTCCAAAAACTGACGGGAAATGGCTGGGGAAGGAATTCGATAACCCTACGGACATCAGCCGTTGCTCTTGTCTTTCCAGTAGAAGAATACTGCATTCCTACGTGGTTAAATAGTGCCGGCCGCGGTGGCCGAGGGGACTGAGGCGCTCCAGTCACGGTCTGTACGGCCACTACGGTCGGGGGTTCGAATCCCCCCTCGGGCATGGATATTTGTGCCGTTCTAGTTCGTAAGTAGTTCATAAGTAGTTTGTAAGCTTAGGGACTGATGACCCCGTAGTTAAGTCCCATACACTATTACAAACATTTTTGGTTAAATAGCGCCCACACAACAACAGTAGATACTCAACTGAATAACACTATGAGGCCGATATCGGGAACAATCAAGTCAACACCAACCCAGTGGCTCCCTGTTCTGTGCAACATTCGTCTTTCGCACTTACGGAAGACAGCAAGAGCTAAAGCCAACCATCAAATAAAAATGTTTGTAAATCTATCGGACCAAACTGCGTGGTCATTAGTCCGTAGTTTAAACTACTTAAACTAAGGTAAACTAAACTAAGGACAACACACACACACCCATGCCCCAGGGAGGACTCGAACCTCCACGGCGAACAACCGCGCGCTCAGCAGTGAGGCGCTTTAGACCGCTCGGCTACTCCACCGCGGCCAACCGTCACCTCCCTCTCCATCAATACCTCATCTCACAATCTCGACTAAGGTCTCGTAAACCATCATGGAAGTTGGGAGATAGTTTAGTTAGAGACAATTTTAACATTGATGATGCTTGGCGCCGAGAATGGTCTACCTCCAACCCAGACCCAAATAATGTAATCAAAGACACGACAAAACGCCCGGCCGGATTCGAAATACCAAGAAGACACTGGACATCTCTCAACCGGTTCCGAACAGGGCATGGGAATTGCCACTACTGCAGGCATAAATGGGATGTGTTTGGTAGACCTGACTGCGACTGTGTACACAACAAAACAGACACTACAGCACATCGTCACTGAATGTCCATTAAGGAAATTCAAAGGCATCTTCCAAGACCTTCATTCGCTTAAGGGAGAAACTGTCACTTGGCTGAAAGGACTGGACATACATCCCTGAGCAGTGCAGTGATGCCAACTACACGGTCATCTTACATAATCATACAAATTATTATTGCATTCCATGTGACTTAAATTACATATATTATCAGTATTTTATCTTCAACATGTACGTATTCAACGTTTATATTTTATCATAAATTTGTTCTAGATGTAACCTGATGCTGTATTTAAAACCATACAAAATAAACAGCTATTGGAGTGTCCCAAAGCGTCTCTATGCACAAACGCCTATAGTGTGTAATCCATTAAAACCATGACGACGTTTAGCCCGCAGAAACTGGGCAGAGGAACATCAGGATTGGAGTCTTAACAAATGGCGTCGGGTTTTGTACCCAGAAGAGTTAAAAAAAAATTTAAATAAATAAATAAAATCAGACGGACGATCCTCGTTCCCTCATCTGCAGAGAACTTGAAGCTCGGAACAATCTTGCTTATATGGAGAAAACATCACCATAGCGTAGTGGTGGACGAATGGTGTAGGCAGGAGTCAGTATTGGCGGACGTACGAACCTCTATGTGTTTCAGAATGACGCTTTGATTGCATAGAGGTGTAGACCTACGCTGGTGCCACAGGAGATGGGATCCATCTCGTGGACGATAACGCACGTCCCCACAGAGCTACACTGGTGGACAAGATGCTTGAAGATGAGGAAACTGAACGAATGGAGCGGCCAGCTTGTTCAGCGGACTTAAAACGCGATTGATCTTGTCTGGGATGCACTTGGCAGACACACTGCAGCCAGACCAGCACTTCTCACAACAGTTGCAGAGGTGGGTGTTGCACTCTTGGAAGAATTGACGCCGGCCGCGGTGGCCGAGGTGACTGAGGCGCTCCAGTCACGGTCAGCACGGACACTACGGTCGGGGGTTCGAATCCCCCCTCGGGCATGGATATCTGTGCCGTCCTAGTACGTAAGTAGTTCATAAGTAGTTTGTAAGTTTAGGGACTGATGACCCCGTAGTTAAGTCCCATAAGCTTTACAAACATTTGAACATTTTTTTGAAGAATTGACAAATGTCCCTCTAGATCTGTTTGATAACTCATACTATCCGTGCCACGCAGGTGTGCAACTATACTGGCCGTCCTAGGCTATCACACACCATATTAGAGGGCAACGAGAATGACGTTTTTACAATTATGGTAGCTCCGTGGTGCCTCGCTCTACTTAAACGCTCTGTAAAACTCAAACAGTTGAAACAGCAAAACATCGTACTGTTGTAGTTGTAACCAATACGTGAGTAAAATACGTTATATGTTTACTGTGCATGATACGGTAAGGTAGTACAAATCCGATCAACATAAGGTTTCGCGCCATTTGTCAGTCTCGTAGTGTTGGTAGCACTTGCCTTTGTGTGGTGTCTTAGTGTAGCAGGTTTCTACAGCTCCTCCTGTGTTTTCCAAGAATACACCACTTTGTACTACGGAGATATAAATGTTTTCTTGTTAAGAGGTAAGTGAAGCTACTTAGTCTAACGCGCTCTTATAAATTTTCTAGTTTCCACGCGCTTACAAATTCTATATTAGTGAAGTTAGAAACTTGTTTTCCATTCGGGAGTGTTCTACGGCACATACAGAGAAAGCCTCTGTGACATGTGCTGCCATTTCTTGGCAGAATTCACTACTATTTACTCGTGAATTCACTCACGTAGTACATTTTCGATCAGAAAATGGTACAATTTCGATACCCTAGTACAATTTCGATCAATGCAGTTTTTCAGTTTAGTCCGTCACGATTGGTTACCATAGACATACACAATTACCGCAAATAAATTCTGTATATTTAAAGATTTTCCTACGCGATTTTTAAAGCCACCTCTTATTTTGTAAATGCCACGAAAACGAGCAGAAAAGAAAATCTACAATAAATGAAGTCCAGCTGCATTAGATGAGGCATTAACGAGTGTAATTAATGGACATTTGAGCCTTCGAGCTGCTTCACAATTATATGACACTTTATATGGTAAAGTGCAAATTACAAAGAAAATGCAAGCTGGATTAACTCCAACTAGTCCTATAGAAAACAGAACTGGTTACCCAACGGTACTCAGTTCTGAAATGGAAGATGCTTTGCTCCAGAGAGCTTTACTTCTAGACCAGCGCGGATTGTGTCTGTCGCCACTCCAATTAAGAAAAGCTTCATTTCGGTTAGCTGAGAAAAATAATTTGAAACATCCATGGAACTTAGAAAGCAAGGTTGCTGGAATCGACTGGTTTAGGGCATTTGTTAAGAGACACACTCACCTTAGCCTGAGAAAACCCGAGGGTCTTTCGCGAGCTAGAGCTGAAGGCTTAAATAAAGCACAAGTAAGTAAATATTTTCAGAATTTAGAAAAAATCTTAAAGGATTATGATTTTTTTTTATTAAACCAGAGTGTATTTATAATATGGATGAATCTAGCTTTCCTCTTAACAACAGATCCACAAAAGTAGTAAGTCGTAAAGGAAAGCGAGAAATTGTTTCACCAACGTTGAAAGAGGACAAAATGTGACTGTTGCTGCATGCATGAATGCAAGTGGTGCGTATTTACCACCAATGGTATTTTTTAAAGGAGTGAGAAAATGCCCTGAATTTCAAGATGGCTTACCTCCTGGTTCCATTACGGTGACGAGTGAATCGGGATGCATTAATGAAGAATTGTTCATGGTCTGGCTGCGACACTTCACAAAATACAAAAGAATGGGTAGCCCTATTACACTTCTTATTGTTGACAACCATGGCAGCCACACCAGCTTAGATGCTGTAGAATATTGTCGGAATAATGGGATAGAACTTTTGGGATTGCCTCCTCACAGTACACGAGTACTGTAACCATTAGGTAGAACTTTCTTCAAGTCCCTAAAGGCTCAATATCACAGAAGTGCAACTAACTGGATTCATCGCAATCCCAATGAAAACATTACAAAACAACGATTCTGTACTATTTTCTGTGATGCCTGGGGCAAAGCTGCGTCCATTGGGTGCGCAGTGAAAGGGTTCCTATGTATAGGAATAATGCCCTTTTGCAAAGACACTGTTCCCGGGGAGAAATTTGAACCTTCAACGTTATTCGAGGCTCCTGCTCCTTCAATCTCCACCAGTCAAGCTACTAACAGCATTATGGGAGAAGAACCCTCATCGTCAAATGATGTAACTGACGAACACGGCAAATCCGTAACGCCAGGGTCCAGTCCTTTTCTCAGCACGATGCTGTCAGGGACATTTTGCCAAGTCCAGAGAAAAAATTATCTCGCCAGCAAACAACCTAAAATAATTGTGGATTTTGTTTATTGAATTATTATAGTTCAAAATCAGTAGCTAAGGGTGACCGGATTCGCTGCCAAAAATGGCATGATTGGTACCACGAAGTATGCGTTGGTGCCCGAGGTAAAAAGTGCTTTATATGTGGAATATGCAAGTGATCACAATTGTACCTAGTGTGGTACATTTTCGATCGATTCTTCTCAATTCTGTAACCTGTTTTTGTGTCTATACCAACTTTTGTAAATGTATAATATTTGTGTTACATATTAATTAAAAATCGGAGAACAAATGCCATAGTTCAAATTATTTCTTTTTTCAATATATTTCCAGTTACAATAACAAGTGTCCGAAATGATCGCAATTGTACCACCTTACCCTATCTCATCTGATCCCCTTACTGTTTCGAGCAGTGTTTATGGTTAAGTCCACATTTCGTTGTGAGCGGTTTTACTACGACACGCAGTGTCTGTCCCATGACAGCCTCAGGCATTTCAGAAAGTATTGCAGTTGTGCTATCTCCGAAGTGGTTAAGTAATAGTCCCCTTTAGAGGTGTATACTAAAGGTTTCAGAAACAAGGACGAATTAAAATGTCAGATATCGTCTCAGTGTTTCACAGTAAAAACTCTGCATTTACATCTACACTCTGTGAATAACGATGAAATGCGCGGAGGAGGGCCCTTTTTATACGTTACATTTAGGTTTCAACGCATTACGTTTACAGATGAATCTTTGGTAGAATGCTCACTTTTACATCTTTATGGAAATTGTATCGTGAGATCGATATGTAGGGCGGTTGAAGAATGAAACTTATTTCTTTTTACGGAAATTATTTAATCACAAGATGAGTCTGCCAGTCAAGGTTTTTTCACTATTTCTTTGACGTACCTCCCCCCGCCCGTTAGTATACGATCGATCGACATTCTCTTTCAGCTTATCCTGATACGGATAACCTGCACCTGAGTGGTACTAAAGTATAAGCCGTAAAATTGTTTTGTGCAAAGTTTCTTTTGTAAGAGGACTGCTTACTTCAAATGCAACGTCGCCAGCTATTTCCTTTACCTACGTCACTGCGTATTTTCTTTCCATTTCATATTATTACTGCCAAATATTTATGACTGACTTCAACTGCCCGATCAATCCTTAATCCTTTGGTTAAATAATGGCATGCTTTCATATGTAGGAAGATGCACAACAGGGTCTAAATGATAAGTTAATGGCAATCTTTGTATCACGTTGAAATTTTGTCTAGATATAGAAGCAAATTTTACGGTATCGAATTTCCTCATAAGTAACTACGTAAACTCAACGCAGCCTGAAAATAAAACTATAATATTTGGTATCGACTATGTCATTAATTCATTAACAGCGACAGTAATGGTTCTATTACACTTCCTTGGACCAAGATGATGTTTCGGTATTGTAGATGATTCAACATCCAGAAAAAGTACTGTGCTTCAAATGTTCGAATAATTGTAAACCTATAGGACCAAACTTGTACGGTCATCAGCCCCTAGACTTACAAACTACTTTAACTTACACACACACACACACACACACACACACACACACACACACACACACACACACACACACACACAACCTCCATTAAGAACGGCCACCCGGTCAGTAGCATGACGCCTTAGAACACGTGGCCATCCGAGCGCATAAGTCCTGTACTTTCTTTACCACGAATTACCGATTCAGCTACAGACCTGGTTAGGTATCCCATACGAACGCATTTTGCTTAAAAGGTGTCGACGTGTTAATTAAAAACTCTTCGAATATCTAGAAACAACACATTTAATGATGTTTCTCCTGTTCATATTGCTGAGGTCTGTATGTGTTACAAACACTATGAACTACTGTTATACACTGACATCGAAATCCCACATGTGCACTTTGAAGACTAATGTAAGCAACAGAGTGTTTTGCTACTTTAAGCAGAGGGTTTTGACACTGATTAAAATTAAATTATGCACTGGTGCTGTCAAATTAGGTATACTTCCTCTGCAATAAGGACACTTTATAGGTTTGTTTCTCTTTATTAAAATTTTACTTGTGCTAGAATGAAACGTTTTGTATGGAAAGGACAAAGACCTCAGATACAGCCTGTTTCAAAAACGATTTAAGATGCTGGGCACTGATAAATATTTTGAACAGTGTATATTTGCTGATTACCTGATTAGCAGTTGTGGAAAGTCACAGAAATGGAATGCTACGATGACATTCCTGATAACCACGGACGCGGCACACCAGAAAATTTCGAATTATCACCAGGTGGACCATATTATTGGATATGCATGTTGTTGTTGTGGTCTTCAGTCAGGAGACTGGTTTGATGCAGCTCTCCACCCTACTCTATCCTGAGGAACCCTCTTCATCTCCTCATAAGGAGGTCAGCCTACATCCGTTTGAATCTGCTTATTGTATTCATCTCTTGGTCTCTCGTCTGCTGTTTCTACCCCCAAACACTTCCTTGATGTCTAAAATATATCTTTTAGTCAAGGTATACCAGAAATTCCTTTTCCCCTCAAGTCTGTTCAGTACCTCTTCATTAGTTATGCGATCTACCCACCTAATCTTCAGCATTCTTCTGTAGCACCACATTTCAAAAGCCTCAATTTTCTTCCTGTCCGCGCTGTTTATCGTCCATGTTTCACTCACATATAAGGCAACACTCCACACAAATGCCTTCAGAAAAGACTTCCTTACACTTAATATTCGATTTTAACTTTCTCTTTTCAAAAACGCTTTTCTTCCCATTGCCATTCTGCATCTTATATCCTCTGTACTGCGATCATCAAATGTTATTTTACTGCCTAAGTAACAAAATTCCGTTCAACTGCTCTTCCAGGTCCTTTGCTATCTGACAGAATTACAATGCCATCAGCAAAACGCAAGGTTTTTATTTCTTCGCCCTGAACTTTAATTCCTTCTCCAAATTTCTCCTTGCTTTCCTTTATAGCTTGCTCAATGTACAAATTGAATAACATTGGGGAAAGGCTACAACCCTGTCTTACTCCCTTCCCAACCTCTGCATCCCTTTCTTGCCCTTCAAATCTGACAACTGCTGTCTGGTTTTTGTACAAGTTGTAAATAACTCTCCATTCCTTATATTTTACTCCTGCTGATTTCAGAATTTGAAAGAGTCTATTCCAATTAACATTCTCAAAATTAGTATTTCCTTCCGTGTTCCTACATTTCTCCTGAATCCAAATTGATCTTCCCCGAAGTCAGCTTCCACCAACTTTTCCCTCCCTCTGTAAATAATTCGTATTAAAATTTTGCCACCATGATTTATTAGACTGCTGGTTCTGTAATTTTCACATCTGTCACATTTTTATTAAAGTTTGAGGGTATCACCCCTGTCTCATACACCTTATGCACCAGGTCCAGGTGAAATACTTTTGTCATGGTTGGCTGACTCTCCCATAGACGTCAGTAGTTCTGAGGGAATGTCCACTATTATATATTTATTACAGTAAGGAAGGAAAACTACGAAAGAACAACATGTCCTAAGTTGCCAACCTAACAGTAAGTGACCTTTACTATTTTCACAGACCCAGTTCACTACATTTGTGTATCCTGTTTATAGTCAGATCACTTTACATGGCAGAATATAGTCTACGGAGGAAGCGTGCTTTATTTTAGTCTTAGGACATTCAGTTATTACTCATTTTCTGTATAAAAGATTGACGATTGTGATAAGCTTGTAATTACACGAAAACTGAATGTTACGGGCAACCTTTTGCCTTCTAATTCCATAAGTAGAAGATTAGGCAGTGTGTAGTCCTACAACTCAAGATGGACGGGAGTACCGCTCAACCGCCCGGGGCACCGCTTGATCATGTTAAAAAATAAATAAATAAAAAAATAAAAATAAAAATTTAAAAAAAACGATTGAGCGCGGCGACCTGCAGTATAGTATCTACCTGGAATCGTGAAAACAACTTGCAGCTTTATGAGCAAAGTAGTTACGAGCAAGAGGAGAATATTTTCACGAAAGTCGTAATGTATATAAAAATCGATGTGTTTGTGCCTATATTTCATTTTGCAGCCAAAACTACTCATGGCAAACGAATAGTGTTTGTATGTGGTAGTAGTTATCAGTTCCCCATTGTGCACTATGGTGGGAGAGGGTTAATAACGATAAAGGAGTGGAAGATATGGGAGTTGAAAGTTACCGACTTACATAAAACTCTACGTGCGAGTGTCAATAATTTGCTCTGTAGCTAAAACTATATAATGGAGACGACGATCTGTCAGTGTTGTTGTAGTACAAAATCTCCCGTTGTACATCATAACAGTTCCATGTCGATATCTATAAGAGGGTAGAAGATATAGTGGTTGAATGTCGTCAGCTTATATAATATTCGAACTGAAGACCAGCGATGAGTTTTGACACTATAATAGCAAAGAGGCTATAAACAGCGAAACTTGATGCACATTCTTCAGTTGTTTTTAAGCAATGAGTGTACGAATAAAAAGTGCATATTTCAATTTGAAAAGTAAAACTACCAAGAAAGATGCCGAAGCGTAAGAAAGAAATTACGCGTTATCGATCCATTTCTGAAAGACAAAACGGCGCTGAAAAGTGAATCTACAGACGATAGAGGCTTCAAATTTGTAGATGTTTATGTTACACTGTAGGTGCAACATAATTACACGTAAAACGAAAAAAAAATTTATTGAATTTTTAATGCCCGAAGGCAGGCTGGCAGCAGCCAATGATGCTGCTCTACAGCCGAGCGAATGTAAATAATCGACAAAACAGAATATAAAATGAAAGGTGATCAAAGGCGCTTTTACAATATCAAGATGAAAATTTGGGAGAAAGTTAAAAGACTGACAGCGGACAGAAACATACATGATTGTTAAAACAAGACATTGCCACACTGGCTAAAAAAAACACTCACTGCAGACGACAAGACATAACAAGACGGTGACATTGAGGTAAAAAACACTGAACACTGGTGTACGCAACGTTAAAAAACACTGGGCGATGATACACTATACACACGAAGCACTGAACACTTAAAACACAGCACTTTACTGGCCCTGCAGGGGAAGGGGGGAGGATGGAGAAGGCGCGGGGGAAGGGGAAGGAGGTGGGGGAAGGGAGAGTGGGAGAAACCGGAAGGAGCTCCTGGGGAGGTGGAGAAAGGAGGGGGTGAGCCAAGCGGGGGACGGGAGTGGGAGGGGACGGGGAGGGAGGAGGCGGCGGCAATCCACAGACAGGGGTGGAGGTGAAGGGAGGGAGGTATGTGGCGGTAAAGGCGTGGCAGGGGCGCGGGGTCCAGGAGGAGAGGAGATACCAGTGGGTTATGGGACTATCTTTCGGTGGATGTACTTAGGCGGACGTGTTGAAGGAATTTGACCAGGTGTGGGAATGGGATGAGATCGTAGAGGATCCGCGTGGGGGAGGGGAGGCGGATGCGGTAGGCGAGGCGAAGGGCGTGGCGTTCGAGGATTTTGAGGGATTCATAATAGGAGGGGGGAGTGGATATCCAGGGGGGATGGAAGCAGCAAAGGACGGGACGCGTGAGGGAACGGTAGGTATACAGGATGGTGGAAGGATTTAGTCCCCATGTCCGGCCAGAGAGGCATTTTAAGAGGCTAAGGCGGGAGAGGGCTTTTTGTCAGACGGTTTTGAGGTGAGGGTTCCAGGGAAGGTCTCTGTCCAGGGTTAATCCGAGGTAGCGGAGGGTCTTCGTTTGCGGGATGGGGCGACCATGGAGGGTGAGGTACAGGTCTCGGCGGCGAAAGGAAGGGGTGGTGCGACCTATGATGATTGCCTGGGATTTTGTAGGGTTTACAGTAAGGAGCCACTGGTTACACCAGGAGGAAAATTCGGAGAGATGGGACTGAAGGAGATGTTGGGAGCGAGCGAGGGACGGGGCAAGGGCAGCCTGCGGTGCTTTCCACGTGACCCTATATAGCCCCAGCGCCTGAATACCATTAGGACCTACTTTCCCTGACGTGACTCGCGGAAGGAATTAGGTGCCTGGCCGCTGCGTCGCCTAGCGGCTACAAGGCTGCCGCCTGGTGGACGCGTCGTTCGTCTTTGTTTCTCAGCAGAGCACCTGCCCGCCTGCGAGTCGAGCTCTGCTGGTGGCCAAAACTGCAGGCGCCGAGGCCGAGATATAATAGCAGGCATCAACGATGTTCCGATTTCCCATCACTAAAGGGTTAAATATTGGATGAACGGTTTTTTTAAGTACGTTGCTATTAAGGCAGTTTTGAAGCAAGAAATACAGGACTTCAGATTTAGATTTTTGATTGAAATTTTACTAACAAGTGTTTCGGTATTTTTGGAAATTCAACCATTCTTCTTCTTCTTTCACTTTGGCCCTTGCCCCGCATATACAGGGTCGGCATTGTGTTAAACGCGAATTTGGCATTTCTTAATAATTACGAGGTGGCCGGATGCCCCTTCCTGCCGTCAACCCATGCCCCCCAGGAGGAAATGCGTACCTCAAATGTCTGCGTATAGTGTGAGATGTGTGGGAAAGTGTAAAGTGGTACGAAATGTTTGCGAATCGTGTAAATGAGGCGGGACTTGCGGACCAGCCCGGTATTCACCTGGGGGGATGTGGAAAACCACCTAAAAACCACATCCAGGCTGGCCGGCACTACGACCCCTTTCGTTAATCCGCCTGGCGGATTCGAACCGGAGCCGGTACGCCTCTCTGTCTTGGAAAGCGGTGCGTTAGACCACTCGGCTAACCGAGCGGGTTTTTGGAAATTCAACTATTAAGCGGGTGAAATAAGGGAAATGCGAAAAATCTGCATTTGGAACCAATGTTAGAATATTTTTTTAAAAAAATGTTTTTCGGGATGTTTTGAATCCTACCATCAACGGTGCAATAGGAGGTGGCAACTAGTACCAAAATACCTGATAAGCAAAGCATTTTAAAAGCTAAATCAACAAAAATTTATATTCAGAAGTAGAAACAACCAATGCATATCATCCGGTCTACGCGTGCGAAGCAGCGGGAATAAAGCTAGCATAATATTGTAGTGTAACATTGTACACTACTGGTTGCTAGCTCGATCCAAGATATTGACATAGTTTATTTTTATAAAAGGTTTGGCACTGTGTGAGCAAATACTGCCAGAAGGAATTTATTTCCGCAGGTTTTGGCGGGTGAATTTCTGCTCACTGATGCGGAGTAAAAGAACTGCACAGTGCCAAGGAAGAGAGAAGACTGAGGTCATCTGTAATTGATTGTGTGCTGTTTTTTATTATATGGAGCAATTGTTATTATTGGTTGAGATTCCATTCAGTACACATTAGGATTAAATATGTAAAACTGACGTAGTAGTTAGTGAAGAATGGAATAAAGTTCTGTGTTACTGGAAATAAGAGTTTATCTTTCGTCAATATAGATGTGGAAGAAATTTCCAGGTGTTCTGATGATTATGGCAAGCAGCTTAGGTGACTAGCCTCATTCATAACGAATATTTCCTTTAACACAAGGCACGGACTAGCCGGACCTTGTGGAAGGAACATCGTTAACTGTACATATTGGAATCAAGATATTAATCACGCATAAGTACCATTTGTTCTGTGAAGATACTGATAGAAAAACGCACGGTGACAGTACAATATATATTTTTGATGTTTCACTTGTGAGATTACCGCCCAATAGAAATACTGGTAATTAATAGCATTTGATAATTAAACAGTATGAAGTTCACTGCAAACATTGACCATGCCAATGCACTAAATGTTACACAATTTTAATCTTATTAATTATGGTAGCAATGTATGTACACAGTTGGGTGACAACATTTATAGTTAGGCCATAGGTAGAAATTCTCCACGTTGAGATTTGGTGTGTGCTTGTAGCTGACGGGAGGCCAGCGAGCAGGCCGATGTTGGTGGCTTGTTCCAACTTAGGATTTTACAGTTTGTTTCCGGTGAGGGGAGATAGGGACAACGGCGAGTGCCAGGCACAGTGCAGTGCACAAATATTGTAATACTACTGGCATTTGAAGTAATACGATACAGTTAGGAACCTTTAAGGCCCTCATTACAAAATAGCCTGTTGATAAATAAACAATACATTAGCTGATATAGTCACAGCTAACGTAATATGTTTAATTGACAATGAAAAGTAATAAATTACCAACGAAGACAAGACAGTTACACAACTAGCATGGCAATGTTTGTTTATAAAAATAATATATTAACTATTTTTCATTTTATTTTCAATCAATCTTTTGTATTTTACCTTGAAATATTCAGTTAAATCAGTTATCTGTCGTATAAGAAATTGCACAATTATGATAAACAGTACAAAGGATGTTTATATTAATATAAAAACGTAAGAAAATATTTGTTTAATGTGTAGTGTAATTATTTTGATTTTAAGTAAAGTTTTAGAAATGTATTGGCTGAGCGCTGTACGTTGGCAAATCGGTTACAACAGCTTACATGGGGAAGTTGATGACGTAGGGAAAAAAAACCCGGCAGTTGAGTTTTGGCGCGCGCGCCTGGGCAGGAAGTGGGGACCAGAGAGCACGGGGAGTAGCTGGCCGGGCGGCGTCGCTCTGCCTCAGTCGGCATGTGGATCTCGAGGTGGTGACTTGAGATTTGTCTGTGGCAATCGCCACGTGTGGTTGCTCGTCGTAGACTGCACCAAGTTAAATCGAGTGCTACTGCGTGTTTGTGAATATTTAGCTGGTGCAACAAGGTGTGCATCGCATTAAATTAAAGTGACTGTGATTTGTTAATGTAACACGTGTCGTCGCATAGGCATGAACATAAACGGTGTTTGAGACAGCCACGTGGTGTGAAATCAATTCGCGACAAATATTCATTTTGTCTGGGGGCTCACGAGCTATAACTTTATTTGGTATATTTACCGACGTACAGACGCGACAGCCACAGGGTTCAAGTATTGTGAAATAAACAACATAAAGTGAACTTTCACGTGTTTTCTAAAATAGTAGTTAGTACACCCTTTTCTCTCATGAACCTGAACTTATTATGAATTTGTTTTGTTAATCATATGCAGGGAAGGAAAGCTGCGAACGTGTGATATCATCCCCTAGAAAACGAGTCAAACAGTCGCAATAACAGTTCCAGTGTTTTTGCATGTTTAGGAATTTGGTTCGCAGCTGGTGGTTGTGAGTTTTAAGAATTAATCTTTCCCTATTTTAAACTCTCACCCCGACCTTCACCCTCGCACACTGATGACTCTCAACAGCACAAACGTGCTGTGAAACACTCTTTAATGTAGTCATTTACTAAGTCTGTTCGGATAGGAGATGATTTTAGATTTAGCTAGTGAACAACAGCGGAAGATCAATTCCACTGGCGTGGTGGAGTAGCCGAGCGGTCTAAAGCGCCTCGCTGCGGAGCGCGCGGTTTCTCGCCGTGCAGGTTCGAGTCCTCCCTGGGGCATGGGTGTGTGTGTTTGTCCTTAGGTTAGTTTACCTAGGTTTAAGTAGTCTGTAAGCTACGGACTGATGACCACGCAGTTTGGTCCGATAGATTTACAAACATTTGAACATTTTTTTTTCTTTAATTCGACTGTTCATTCCTCTTTTTCTGGACGTTTCATCGGTCCTGGTACAAAGCGCAAGTTATCGACCATCGAGGTATCAGAAAGTGGAAAAAAAGGAAATACCAGCTGGATCCTGCTCCACCGACCGCGTTACGATAGGAAAAGCAATCGAGAGCGAGAGGTGAACGTGCTGGCGCTGTGCGAGTGGAGTGGTTGCCCACAGCGGCTGACGCCACGTATCAGCCTAATCCCCGCTGCAGCCGTGACGCCATGCACTGCCACGCCGGGGCTTAATGCCATACTCCTGGCACCGGGCACGATCTCCACCGCTGCGCCTCGCGCCTCGGAAACGTTTACACTGTCCCTTTTCAAACAATTCATACTTCTCCCTCGCACTAAGCATCGTTCCGACTCGTGATGAAGAGCTGTACTTGGCAGTTTGACCACAGTCTATCGTATACAGGCACGACACTTCCACAGATTTGTGTTACACGCCACGACAGCAGCGCTCCAAGCGGTACATTTCTGAATACGGTATCGGACGAGAGTGAATACATCGTTTCAATCAGTCTTAACATTCTTCTTACAACAGGGGAGGTATTCAGCGTCATAAAAATCGGCAAAAAGTTCAAAATAACTCCACAATTGTCTTTATTAGGTTTTCTAAGAAACTTAGGAAGATACGAAATGACACGCTGTAGGACAATTTAAGATTTTCTTCAAATTTATGGCTTTTTTTTAGTCAACATTTTCTATTAAGTATAAAAAATAGCTAATAAACAACAGAAGACGCGACCTTTGGCTGAGATGTGTCGGATTACTACTCAGAAACGTCAAGGTTTCGTCAATACAATTTCAGTCAAACCAGTAAATGTTCAATGTAAGAAACTTATAGGGAAACAATACCGATATTATTTAATATACCGGGCCAACCAAGACAGCTTTTTTTTTCTTTGTAGCTTATGGGACTTAACTACTGGGTCATCAGTCCCTCGGCCACAGCGACCGGCGCGACAGATGTACCTGAAGGAGAATCCTCAGAAATGCTCCAATAAAACATCGGAAAAAAAAGTTACCATCAAAGCAGAGACCAATCCACAATTTTTGCTACATCTAAACTACAAATGACAAATATCTTCACGACATTCATTGTGTAAGCAAAAGCAATTACATTCAAAAGTAAATGCGTTTAAACGAAAGCTGAGTGAAAATGCATTTTTACACACACAAGGGGACTCTAACCTCCTGCGGAAACGACCGTCCAGTCAGTTGTATGACGCCTTAGACCAGATTTTTCCAACCTTTTCGACTATGCAACTCCTTCCAAATAAAAATATTCGGTAGTTTGGAAGAATCCGTGTACATAGAAGAAAACGGCATTGCGATCGATATATATCCAACGTTCGATTCTTGCTCCACATTCGATATGACAAACGCGAAGGAGTTAATTTAAATTCTATTTTTGAGAGCGTTGAATTTGTCACTTTTCTTGTACTTTTCTGACTTAATATGTGATTACCATTGGAAATACCAAAAGAAATAGCGGTAATTTCCAAGAATGGTATAATATGTCGAACTGCAACTGTAAACGATTTACTGTTTCTGAACCAGAGATTCGGGCGCTACGCGCCCTCACGTACTAAGAAAAAAGAAAACTTCTCGTTTGACCTATACCTAACCTTGTTAAGACTACGCTACAGATCAATTTCTTTTAAAGTGAAAGTTAGGTTAGGTATATGTTACACAAGAAGTTTTTCTTTTAGTATGTGAGGACGCGTAGAGCCCTAATGCCCTAATCTCCGGTTAAGAAACACTCAATCGATTTACAGTTGTACGTTAGATATCTATCATTTCAGGCCGAGGTTCTTCGATTGCAAGTGTTCTTGGAAATTACCGAAATATCGGCATAACTGAAGATAGGAATACCACTCGTCAGGAGTTTAACCCATGATGTAGTCACAATCTCAGAAAACACTTATACGGCATAGTATCTAAATACTAATAAATAATCTGCACCAACCACGACATACCATCGTCTACAACTCACCCACAACATAATTACTCATGCCACCTACAAATAAACTGGTACAGAACAAGCCAATGCCCCGGGTGATATCCCAGCCTTCAGCTAAGCCAAAATTTCATTTTTTTTTTTTTTTTTTCCCCTGATGATCACATCCTCCTGAGTAGTCCCCGCCCGGAGATCCGAATGGGGGACTATTTTACCTCCGGAATATTTTACCCGACAAGATGCCATCATCATATGTTCTTACGTAGAGCTGCGCTTCATCGGGAAAAGTAACGGCTGTAGTTTCCCCTTGCTTTCAGCCGTTCGCAGTAACGGCATGGCAAAGGCACATTAGCTGATGTTACAAGGCCAGCTCAGTCAATCATCCAGACTGTTGCCCCTGTAACTACTGAAAAGGCTGCTGCCCCTCTTCAGGAACCACACGTTTGTCTGGCCCCTCCAAAGATCATCAAATCAAAATACAACATTGCAATTAGCTATATAAATGAGCTATTCCGCCATGTCAGTTTTCCGACATTGGTAGCGAAGCGAGAGTCGAACGTTCGACATATATCGATCGCAATGCCATTTCCTTCGATGTACTCGGATTCTTCCAAATTACCAAATATTCTAACGACTCCCTTCCAAATAAAAATATACCGGCAGTTTCCCCCATCCTTCCCTCCCCCCCCCCCCCCTTTCACGAACCGAAACAAATTTAATCTTTATTTTGCTACAGCTTTCTTTTAAATTTAATACTCATAGAATATATGACATCAACTGCGATTGGGCAAAGTTGAAAATGTGTACCCAGCCGGGATTCGAACCCGGGTCTCCTGCTTTCTAGGCAGTTGCGCTGACACCTACACCACTGGGGACACGTTGATCATCGCACCTGCAAGGACTACCCATGCACGCCTCCCGTCAGATACAAATTCCCAGCTTCGCCCTGCCCATAGTACTCAAACTCGTAGTTTAACTAATTCCCGTAAGAGTAAGGGCTTCAAACCTGCCCACCCCTCCCCACTAACGATAGGATCATTGCCCGTCACCGGCATATTATATATATATATATATATATATATATATATATATATATATATATATATATATATATATGTGGCGTCTGTTCCGAAAGAACAGACGTCACTTCTGATCCTGCAGCTGTTATTATTTAATATTCATAGAATATATGACATCAACTGCGATTGGGCAAAGCTGAAAATGTGTACCCAGCCGGGATTCGAACCCGGGTCTCCTGCTTTCTAGGCAGTTGCGCTAACACCTACACCACTGGGGACACAGGGAATTAGTTAAACTACGAGTTTGAGTACTATGGGCAGGGCGAAGCTGGGAATTTGTATCTGACGGGAGGCGTGCATGGGTAGTCCTTGCAGGTGCGGTGATCACTGTGTCCCCAGTGGTGTAGGTGTCAGCGCAACTGCCTAGAAAGCAGGAGACCCGGGTTCGAATCCCGGCTGGGTACACATTTTCAGCTTTGCCCAATCGCAGTTGTTGTCATATATTCTATGAATATTAAATAATAACAGCTGCAGGATCAGAAGTGACGTCTGTTCTTTCGGAACAGACGCCACATGTATATATTCTTTTAAATTGTTGGACGAAGCTTTTATTGTGTATTTATGGGGATGGAACAAATATCATATTTTACACGATTTCCGACAGAATAATATATTTTGCTTGACGACTGTTTCAGATAAGACTCGGAGGCGAATTACGCTCATTAAGAAAGGTCCCACTGCGTAGACAATTTGTAAAACAAAAAGTATATTTTTTCGAATTTTTGAGAATTACTTATTGTATAATGTTGTTTTGTCTGTTTATTGGTTCCTGAAACAGTTTTCAGACAATGCACTTATTCATCATTAACACTGTATTATAAAACAATGTACGGTCTATTAAATAATTAATGTTAGACAAGGTACTCCGAAATTTTAACACTAAATGAGTTTTACTAAGGCATACGGTTTTGTATTGATGATGCCCTAGTTATTTTATAGTGCGAGTACTTGCTCCTGTGGTGGCGACCCCCTGAGGATCGTAACGCAGAGGTTGAAAAACACTGCCTTATACCGCGCGGCGCATTTTAGCCCCTACCGGTTTCAGCTACTCACTGCCCTTCACCAGAGTTAAGTCCAGACCAGGCGTGGTGTTCGGGCACCAAACACCAAGTGCAGACATAGTGCGAGCGTATGTACATGGACAATGTGTTTCTGAAGACACAACGTTCAAACTCTAGACTCGAGAAGCAGTGTCTAAAAGTACCAATACAGGAGACACTTGACTCGGAAACTTCGTAACACATATTTGTGGTACTCCGATATTTCTCTAGTTACAAGAATAGTAAAATTCATGCTTCTCTAACAAGGGGACGGCAACGACCGTGGGGTCGGGGATTTGTCCGAAATTTTGTGTGGTGAAAGAGGACCCCCAACAGCTCACGTGGTTAAAATATTAGGACGCACTACTCGGAAAATCCCGACAAAAATCGATCCGAAGTTTCCTAAGTGCCTGATGAGTATAAAATGTTAGACGACTGCCGAGCCGCCGTCTGGCCTAGATGGTTAGGGCTCGGACTCTTGCACCAGAGGTCTCGGATTCAATTCCTCCTCTTGCACCTTTTCTTCTTCTGTTTCATTTTCTTTTGTTATTCCACAAATTATTCAGAAAGTTTCCCAAACCTACATTATCTTTAACAAATTAGTTACGTTAATGAATAAAAATTATTTTCTTTTTGTCCAACAACACAATTCATGGCGATGGGTTTTCCATGTCTCATTGTAACATATATGAGGAGAAACATTGGGTTTTTAATGAGAATAACAAAGTCTATTGGTAAACATTCAATTTTTATACATATAATAATTGCAAACAAGAACCGCAGTGGTAATTATCGTCAAAACAAACAAAGCAATAATTTTTGCAACATATAACAGCGTGAATTAATTCCTCTTCAGTTACGAATGTTTCTTCACTCAGAAGTTCCAATGTATTATTATTATTATTATTATTATTATTATTATTATTATTATTATTATTATTATCTCCCGCCAATAGAATCGCGAGAGATTTCTTCCGAAGATGTCGATACAATTATTTTCCGTTTCATAATACATCACTGCGTCCTTCAATCGTACTTTTGATCTATCACTATCAATGGATTCTTCAGGAATTTCTTCTCGCATTCCAGATTAGCCAGCAACTTCTTCAGTCGACATGTTTAACTTCGAATCGAAATAACACGTTGAAATTTGAAACAGGCACGACTGTTCACGACGAAAACGGAAAACAAACTGCCGTTTACTTCACACGGCTCGCGCACAGTTCTATGCGCAGATGACCGTTATAATCCCAAGGGGACCCTTACAAAGCCCCTTTAAACCTTGAAAACCCATAAAACGAAATAGAACCACGAGCACGAATATTTTCAGTGATTGAAATACTTTACGCTCTTGAGCTGAAACAATGTTTTTAAAATAATGTAAGTTTGAGAAACTTTTTGAATAATTGGTGGAATAACTAAAGAAAATAAAACAGACGAAACAAAAGTGCCGGAGGAGGAATCGAACCCGAGCCCTCTGGCGTAAAAGTCCGAGCCCTAACCACCTAGGTCAGACGGCGGCTCGGAATTGGACTAACATTTTATACTCATAAGCCACCTAAGAAACTTCGGACCGATTTTTCTTGTGATATTGCGAGTAGTGCGTCCTAATATTTTAACCACGTGAGGTGTTAGGGGTCCTCTTTCACCACACGAAAATTCCGACAAATACCCGACCCCACGGTCGTGCCGTCGCCTTGTAAGACAAACTGTCTGAGACAAACCTTGCTAAATTAGTTCGAAAATCAAATTGCCCCGAATATAACTTCCGAGTCGAAGTACTCAGTATTCATTAACTATGCATACCTGGGAGAATGCGTCCACACAAATTCTATCGACTTCATGCCTTTACTTGCGTGCCACGAATGAACTGAACTTGTAGGCTTTTCTTCTGACAGCAACAATTACTCCTTCCTATTACTGTACTTCACGGTTTAAGATATTGCTCACTATGGCTAGAGTCATTCATTATGTTCGTGTTAAACTGTTGCTACGCAACTGAATGGGCAGCTGTACAGAACGCTATATTGATCAAAATAGTTCCACTCGATGTACGTTGTATATACTCCAGGAGGAAAAGCGCAAAATAATCATTGAACAATTACGGAAACCATACAGCTACAACAGCAGGTGCATAAATATACAATTGGGCGATGTCCGCGAGGATACGGAGCACTGGATAGGAACAAAAAAAACAATACATCGATGGTCATCCAAAATGGAACATCACCAAGCTGGACAGGAGATATGAAACCAAATGTTCAAAATGTTCAAATGTTTGTTAAGCTTACGGGACTTAACTACGGGGTCATCAGTCCCTAAACTTACAAACTACTTATCAACTAGCTAACACTAAGGACGGCACAAATATTCAAGCCCGAGGAGGGATTCGAACCCCCGACCGTAGTGGCCGTGAAGACCGTAACTGGCGCGCCGCAGTCCCCTCGGTCACCGCGGCCGGCAGCGTGGACAGACAGCCATTTTCTAGGTACCAGGTGCTAAAGGTATATAAAACACCAGCAACTTTTAATTCAGAGTTATGATTTTCATGAATAACGTACTGTGCGGGACAAAAAGATTACACGGCCCGAATAATTTAAAGTGCAAGAACAGAGCATTCCGCAAGCCCTAGTTCTGTAGTGCGAGTGTTGCCAACTCTGACGGTCTTCGGAGCTTCAGATTCGTGTTTAGATCGTCAAATAGAAGCAATATAGTACTTAGGATACCGTATATGTCGAAATTCATAGCAGAATAACTGACGTACCATTTATTTTGGAAAACGATATTCGAGCACCTGTAAGTGGTTGAGGTATAAGAACTACTCCTGCGTAGATTTACTACAACGAACTACTTCTTGCATATGTTTCTTGGCTGAGTGGATAGGCTGACGGTTTACGAATACAAGGGACCCGACTTTGAACAAATACCACTGGGTATAATTCATCATTGAGTAAAAACGTATTCACTACACAAAAGCGCGTGATCAGAATAATTGCTGGAGCCCATCCAAGATCATCCTGCAGACACGTATTTAAAGAGCTAGGAATCTTCACAGTAGCTTCTCAGTATATATATATAATGAAATTTGTTATTACCAATCCCACCGAATTCAAAAGCAATAGCAGCGTACATAACTACAACACTAGGAGAAAGAATGATCTTCACTATTCACGGTTAAATCTAGCTTTGGCACAGAAAGGGGGTGAATTATGCTGCAACAAAAGTCTTTCGTCACCTACCAAACAGCATCAAAAGCCTGACAGATAGCCAACAAGCATTTAAAAATAAATTAAAAGAATTACTGCATGGCAGCTCCTTCTACACCATAGACGAATTTTTAGATATAAATTAGTGAATTTGGAAAAAAAATTAATAAACATAAAAATTGTGTCATGTAATATT
This sequence comes from Locusta migratoria, assembly GCA_026315105.1. NCBI lineage: Eukaryota > Metazoa > Arthropoda > Insecta > Orthoptera > Acrididae > Locusta > Locusta migratoria. Next base: position 510,862,997 of record CM048745.1, read on the forward strand.
TAGTACAAAGTAATAATTTGTAAAGACATCTTTCATTTACCTGACACGTTCCACATAATTACGAAGTGTCGTATTCATGATCTATGCAACAACTACCAATCTAATCTAATCTAGTCAACTTTTTTTCCCTTTTAACCCGTTCAGGTAACATTTTTTAACATTAATTCGCTACGAATTGTGCAAATATAGGCTTTTCTAGGGTCCACATTCTGAAACATATTCAATTTTGTAATACCCTCATCTTTAAACAACGAGACAAATGATAGCCGTAGTAAAAATGTTGAAAATAGATGCGTATATTTGTAATTACTTCGACTGCCACATGGTGATTTTAAAGTGTTAAGCTAAGCAAAATATATCAGCAGATAGGCATAATTTTCCAAGTCCTTAAGTGCGGTTTACACGAGATAGTGGCTGTGCTTCCATTATCTGTTGTTTCCAGTTTAATATTCGTTCTTCAACTCCGGTAGGACTATTCGACCGTTACGCTAATGAGAAAGAACAGGTAGCTCATTCATAGTGTGTCAGCCTTCCTTTTTTTATCGTGGTGCAAAGGTTTCTTTTTTTTTATTCTTTTGTTACGTTTTGTTATTAAATTGTATTGGTTTTACTTTTTTCGATATTCTCTTTTGTAAATAACTAATTACAGTTTTTGAAATTGATATATAAAAACAATCTTCCTTGAAAGATAATATTTATTTGACCACCCATGACAAAAAACACATTCTTCAAGGGTATTTTTCATCTGACCTTCCAAAATACATCTGTTATTACCAGGAACGTCAAACCTGGTGGTCTTGGGGTAAAGCGCTCGACTGGAAACCAAAGGGTCGCGGGTTCGAAACGCGGTCGGACCTCGGATTTTTTCAGTCTGTGTTGTAACCCATGCTTCACCTCTCAACGATGTGAGGAGTCGCCAGAAACGACACGTGGTTCAGATTCCACGTTAAGCTGTAGGTCCCCTTTCTCATGTTGGATAACTGGGGTAGGCTAGGGACATGCAAGTCGCCGAAGTGGCGTCCAATTGAAAGACTTGCACCAGGCCAATTAGCCACACAAAATTATTATTGTACTATTAATAAGTGTCTGTCTGATTAAAGATGAGATTATTATAAAATAGAATCTTCTAAAGACCTATAAGAGCCTCCAACTGCACAAGTTTTAGTGAATTAATATATAAAATACTACCTGAAAGAGGTCTAAAAATAATTTTAAAAAATTACTCCGGTGGGTATGAACTGCAGATTTAAACTTAAGAAACTGCAAAAAGAAAATTGAGAAAAAGGAATCTAGACAAATTGAAGGAACCAGAGGTGTTGGAAAGTTTCAAAGAGAGCAATAGGCAGGGATTGTCTGAAACGGAGGAAAGTAATAAGGTAGAAGAAGAATGGGTAGCTCTGAGAGATAGATTAGTGAACGCCGCAGAGAACCATATAGGCAGAAGGACAAGGCCTAATTCAAATCCACGGATAACACAGGAGATACTGAACTTAATTGATGCAAGGAGAAAATGTTAAACGTTCAAATGTTTGTAAACCTATTGGGCCAAATTGCTATGATCGTAAGTCCCTAGGCTTACAAAGTACTTAAACTAACCTAAGGACAACACAAACACACACACACACACACACACACACACACACACACACACACACGCACACGCACACGCGCACACGCACCAGGGAGGACTCGAACCTCCGACAGCGAGCAACCGCGTCCTCCGCAGCGAGGCGCCTTAGAACGCTCGGCCCCTCCACGGAGAAAATATAAAAAGGCATCAAGTGAAGCAGGCAAAAGGGAGTGAAGACGACTGAAAAATAAGGTCGACAGGAAGTGGAGACTGCCTAAGGAGTGGCTTGAGGAGATATGCAAGACTGTAGAAGGCAATATAACTAGGGGAGAGATAGATACCGCAAAGAGGAAGATAAAAGACATTTGAAGACAAGAAAAGCAGTGGTATGAATATCAAGAACTGAGATGAAAAACCAGTACTAAGCAAAGTAGAGAAAACTGAAAGGCAGGAGTAATACATAAGGGCCTACACAAAGGAAATAAATTTTAAGACAGTATTCTAGAAATTTAAGACGAAGTGAAGGAAGGTAGGAAATACGATACTGCGAAAAGAACTTGACGGACCACTAAAATATTTGAGTACGAACAAGGACCCTGTAGTAGATGATATTCCGTCTGAACTTCTGATATCTTTAGGACAACCGGTTATGAAGAAATTATTTCACCTGGTATGCAAGATGTATGAGACAGGGGAAATACCCTCGGACTTGAAGAAGAATATAGTAATTATAATTCCTAAGAAATAAAATGCAGACAAACGTGAAAATTACAGAACTATCAGTTTAATAAGTCATGGATGTAAAATACTAACATGAATTACTTACATACGAATGGAAAAACTAGTGGAATCCGACCATGGGGAAGATTAGTTTGGATTCACGAGAAATATAAAAACACGCAAGGCAATACATTACGATTTATCTTATAAGATTAAGGAAAGGGAAATCTACGTTTTTATCATTTGTAGCTCTGGAGAAAGTTTTTGACAATGTTGGCTGGAATATACCTTTTCAAATTCTGAAGGTAGCAGGTGTAAAATATAGGGAGCGAAAATTTATATTCAACTTATACAAAAACCAAACAGCGGTTATTAGAGTCGAAGGGCACGAAAGGGACGCAGAGGTTGGGAAGCGACTAAGACAGGGTTTTAGCCTTTCCCAAGCATTTCTCAATCTGTACATTGAGCAAGCTGTGAAGAACTGCAAGGAGAGATTTGGTGAGGGAATAAAGTTCAGAGAGAATAAATAAAAACTATGGGGTTTGCTGATGACATAGTAATGCTGTCAGAGACAGCAAAAAAACCTGGAAGAGCAATTACACTGAATAGTCAGTGTCTTAAAAGGAAGCTATAAGATCAATTTAAACAAGAGCAAATTAAGGGCAACGGAATGTGTCAGAAAATCATTTGATGTTAAAGGAATTAGATTAGGAAATGAGACAAGAAAAGTAGTAGATGAGTTTTGTTATTTGGGTAGCAAAATAACTTCTGATTGACGAAGTAAAGAGGATATTAAATTCAGAGTGGCTATGAGAATTAATGCGTTCCTGAAAAAACGAAATTTGTTGACATCCAATATTAGTTTAAATGTCATGAAACCTTTTCTGAAAACATTTGTCTTGACTGTAGCATTGTATGGGAGTGAAACGTGGACGATAAGGAGTTCAAACATAAAGATGATAGAAGCTTTTGAAATGTGGTGCTACAGGAGAATGACGAAGATTAGATGGGTAGATCACGTAATTATTAAGGTGGGGCTTATAAGAATTGGGAAGAAAAGGAGTTTGTGGCATATCCTTACTAAGAGGAGGGATAAGTTAGTGGTGCACATTCTGAGACATCAGGGAATCGTGATCTTAGGATTGGAAGGAAGTGTGTTTGGGTAAACATCGTAGAGGGAACCGATGGACGAATACAGTAAGCAGATTCAAAAGGATGTAGGTTGCTGTTCTTATTCTCAGATGAAGAGGCTTGGACAGGGCAGGGTAGCGTGCAGAGCTGCATCAAACCAGTCTGTGGACTGAAGAGCACAACAACGATAATTATTCAAAACATTTATCACTCTGACTTTAACATTACCGCTGTTTTAATGTACCTTTGGCACCCGGTATGTAGAAAATGGCCATCTGCCCCAGCTGGGAGGTACGTGTATCTTCAGAGTATACTCTAATACTACAACGAACGCCACATTTTGTTACTCAGAAAGTAAGTAATGTCTGGCGGCCTGGGGATCTTCGTCTAAAATATCGTACAGTTGTAAACAGAGTCACGTGTGAAGTGAGGAATACGATGAAATCAGTTTTGAGTGCTGGTTACAACCGCTTCTACACTTTTGACAGAAACAAACTTTATTTCCAAAAAGTGAATTTTTTACCTTCATACACCACGAATTCTAGCGATGTTTATATCATGACGAATGTCAAGAAACCAGGCGCTGAGATAAAGAATTTTCTCCCTCGTAAGCGTCTCATATAGAAATGAAAACTAACATTGAAACTTGGATGAAACACGCAGCTTTAAGTACCACCGACCGTCACTGCCAGCAATGTATACAAAGAGTCCGATCTATTTCTACAGTGCGTGCGAATGAAGTTCGAAGTATGTCACGAATCATGACGCATCGAGACAAGAAACAGTGCAGCGCCAAACTGTTAGAGAACAGTTTCACCAGTATTGTGTATCGTGTAGTGAAGCCACAGTCGTAGGTACTCCTGTCACGAACATAGCGTGACGCTTGTATACAGGGCAATAAACAGTTGTTCTATACGTCTAGCCAGGCCACCAAACAGAAATACAGACTTAGTGCATGCAGTCAAGTATTAATTGGTAAAGTGAATAGCAATGGAAGCTTCCAGAACACTTGTGCTCCACTTGTAAGTGCAGCTACTAATTCGTAACTTGGAGTCGATAAACTCAGCAGGAGCCACGTCTCTTTAGAATCAAAAGATGAGTTTAATTACGGACGGACCAGCCCAATTAGACATACGGTTTAATCCCCCGATTCCTGAAATGTAGAATTTGTACTATTGTGGCTCCAAAACGCTCTATGAATCTTTATAGATTTTTTTTTTTCGGTGGTGTCTAATGGCAACACTCAATATGTACCGTCGGGTCCCATTGACTGAAATACAACACACACAGAGAAGAAAATCAATTAGTCTAACTTGTAGTTTTCTTCGACATCACTACTGAAAGTTTTACTTTTGGGGACGTAACAACGTACGTGGTTATGGTATATCGCTCCAAATTTGCAACTGGATAGGGGATTTCCTGTCAAAGAGGACACGGGTCGTAATAATACATGGTAACGCATCGACTAAAACAGATGTGATATCGGGCGTTCCACAGGGTAGTGGTATTAGTCCTCTGCTGTTCCTTATTTCCATAAACGATTTAGGGGAAAATCTAAGTAGCTCTCAGGTTGTCTGCAGATGACGCCGTCATTTACCGTCTAGTAAAATCATCTGAGGATCAAAACCAACTGCAGAACGATCTGAATAAGATATCACTATGGTGTAAGAATTTTCAATTGACCCTAAATAATGAGAAGTGTGAAGTCGTCCACATGAGTACGGAAAGAAATCCGTTAAAGTTTGTTTACAAGATAAATTAATCAAATATGAAGGCCGTAAACTCCATAAAATACCTAGGAATTACTATTGCTTCAGACTTAAACTGGAAAGAACACGTAGATTATGTCATGGGAAAGGCGAACCAGAGACTGCATTTTATTGGCGGAACCCTTAAAAGATGAAACAGAACTACTAAAGAGGCTGCATGCACTACGCTTGTCCGTCCTTTTTTTGGAGTATTGCTGCCCAGAGTGGGATCCTTAACATGTGGGTTCGACGGAGGACATTGAAAGAGTCCAAAGAAGGGCAGCTCGTTTCGTATTGTCAAGATACAGGGGAGACAGCGTTACGGAAATGACACAGGATTTGGAATGGAATCATTACAACAACGGCGCTTATCGCTGCGGCGTGGGCTACTTATTAAACTCCAACCGCCAACATTCTCCTCCGGATGCGAAAATATATTGTTGACTCCCACTTACATAGGTAGAAATGAGCATCAGAATAAAATACGAGAAATCAGAGCACGGACGGCGAGATTCAGGTGTTCTTTCTTCCCGCGCGCTGTTCGAGATTGGAATAGGAGATAAATAATATAACGGTGGTTCGGTGAATCCTCTGCCATGCACTTAAATGTGATTTGCAGAGTACCCATGTACATGTAGATGGGATGAAAAAAGTAATACACGGTGAAACAAAAATTAGTTACAACCTACGGAGTACACACACTTTATTCAACATGTCAGCGTCACTACAGATATTCGGAATTAGGTGATGACATGTTCCATAAGCCTGCCGACCTTGGCGACGACGCGGCGCAGGCGAGTGGCGGCATTCTGGACGAGCCGCTGAATTGTCGGAACATCGATGCTGTCCAGGACCTCCTGAATGGCTGTTCCCAGCAATGGTTTTCGGGCTACTGCTGTATACCTTGTCTTTAATACAGCCCCACAGAAAGGAGTCGCATGCGTTCACATCCGGAGAATATGGCTGCCGATCTACGCCCGTGCCAGCGGCTGCTGGCACAGACAGCTATATACAGACGTGAAACCGCGCAGGGGTGCGGGGCGGGGGGTGCTGAAGAAGTTCCGTAAGATGTCCCATGATGGCGCTGCGGTCAGAAGCAGTCCTTTAAACTGGCCAGAGCAGGCGGCAGGTAGCGGCTGCCCCCACCACCACCTCCCCTCAAACGCCGGCACACCTGACACAGCCGTGGCCTCGTGGCAGGCGGCACGAGCTCTCCCCTCAGCCTCCCCTCCACGCTAGCCTCAGAAGCGCCTCTACTGTGGTGTACCGGTACTAAGCCGGGGAACCGCCTGACATCTGCTGGCATCTTACAGAACTACGAGGGGAGTGTAGGACAGTGGTGTAGGAAAGGTTTCTTCTCTGTATATGTTACTCTGTGCTTCTGGGCGTCCGAGAGTGGCCCCCAGAGTGCTCCTCCAGGGCATCAAACACTCTCCTGCTTCGATGGAGTCGAGCTCCGTCTTGCATGAAACACATCTGGTCGAAATCAGGGTCGCTTTGGATAATGGGGACGAGATCATCTTCCATCTGCTTGATGCAGCGCTCGGTGGTCACCGTGCCATCAAGCGATCATCGCACCGGTTATGCTTTGACCGGACATTGCACACCAAGTGAAGAGACTTCCCGATCGCGAAATGTGCCAAGTTTGCTTACTGGCGAACCCATCCATTGGAACGTGGGATTTGTCGATAAACAGCACATTAATTCGCACCATGCAGTTTGAAGGTCCTAAGCCAAACCGTTCAGAGGTCACGACGATTTTATTTTTTACGGTTCAATAATTGTCACCCTGTATGAAGAATTAAAAAACCATCATATTCATTTGTTAGTAAGGAGTTGGCCAATAAGTCACTTCGAGAAGAGCTCCAACTCTTCGAGGAACAGATTCGTTTATTTATTAATTTAATTCTCACTCTGTTGATCCTACTGTGATAGGTTCACAAGGATATAGAGTGTGTCAGTTACAATCCAAAACATTAGTAATAGTAAATAATTATACAAACTTAATATTAAAACCTGTTATCATAACTCTTATGTATAAGAGTGACAAAGTTGCACTACAACATTAGATACAGAAATTGAAAAAACACACAGAAACTCAATGAAAACAACTATGGATGTTACAGCAGTACCAAACGTCATTTCTTACTCTAAGAACAACAGTACCTCAGACATACATTTATAGTCAGCAGATCTACGTTTTTACACTGTGACTGAAAAACTCCTCTAAACAAAAAAATGTTCAAATGTGTGTCAATCTATCGGACCAAACTGCGTGGTCATCAGTCCGTAGCTTACAAACTACTTAAACCTAGGTAAACTAACCTAAGGACAACACACACACCCATGCCCCAGGGAGGACTCGAACGTCCACGGCGAGCAACCGTGTGCTCCGCAGCGACACGCTTTAGACCGCTCGGCTATTCCACCGCGGCTACCTCTAAACAATTAAACTTGTATCATATGCACCCTGAATGTGGATTTTTCATCCAACTTGCTTTTAAGATATGGAGGAAGAGCAGAGTACTGCAAACCTTTTTGCACTGGAGTCAGATTTTTAAAATTATTGCGAAAAATCGTGCTTTCTTCTGGTATGATATGCATGGTATACACTACTTCTTTTAAAATATTCAGTATTTGTGCTGATGAAACACATGAGTGAGAATATGTGCTGCGAAGTAACAGAATTTTTAGTTTACAGAAGAGGTTTCTACAACTACACCTAGAGTCAATTCCACTCATTATTCTTATTGCACGTTTTTGGGCCAAGAATATTTTCTTTGCTAGTTTCTGGTTACCCCAAAATGTAATTCCAAAAGTTATAAGAGAATGGAAGCAGCCGTAGTATGCCGTTTTCCTACTGTCTAAATCCCCACTTTCAGAGATCACACGTAGGGCAAAAATCGTCGAGTTGAGTCCTTCTGAAGGTTTGTTATATGATGAGACCAGTTTACTCTGGAGTCAATTGACACACCTAGAAACTTTGCTGTATCAACTCTAGTGCCTCAGTGCCACATTTTACATTAGGTCTTTCTCTGTTTTAACAGTTGCAGTGAATTGCATATAGTTAGTCTTATTGAAGTTCAATAAGAGTCCATTTATGCTCAACCATTTCAATAGATCAGGAAGAATATTTTTAATAGAACCCCGAAGATTTTCACATGTATCACCATCAATTATAATGTTTGTGTCATCTGCAAAAATAGTAAAATAGCACTGTACGTTTGTGCATTGTGGTAAAAATAAGGCACAGTAAAGGACCAAGAACGGAGCCTTGGGGCACTTCACATTTAACTGTTCTCCAATCTGATGAAACCAGCCCATGGAAGAGCACATCAGTACTATCTACTACTACTTTCTGACTCCTATCTTCGAGGTATGACTAACCACTTATTTGGTACAACACTTATTTCTAGCAAGTTGCCTTTCTCAAGTAGTATCTGGTGGTTCACTGTGTCAAAAGCTTTTGACAATGCACAAAATAATCCTATCGTTTCCACGTTGTTATTAACAGACGTCAGTACTTTATTTGAGAATGTATAGATATCTTGTTCGGTTGACTGTCCCTTTCGAAAACCGAACTGACTTTTGCTGAGAATGTTGTATTTATCTAAATGCCCCAGAATTCATGTATACAAAAATTTTTCCAATACTTTTGAAAAAGCCGTTAGGAGAGAAATTGGCCTGTAATTGGTGACAGTTTTGTCATCCTTATTGAAAAGGAGTTTTACCACTGCATATATTAATCTATCAGGAAACGTTCCTTGTTGTAAGGAAGCATTGAAAATGTGGCAAAGTATATCGTAAAGTGTCTTTATTGCTTCCAACAGAATGTTAATCATTGATCAACAGAAACATCCCCCAATTACTACAGCTATGTTGCAGTAAATTTGGTGCTAACTTTCCGGTCTAAAACAAAGTTCCCATAACGATTCAACTACTTTGAGAGAGCGATTTTGCTGTTCACAGGAGATATTTGACAATTTTTTTCATGCTATACAAAGCACGCCCGAAGGGACTTAACTGTGGGGGTCATCAGTCCCTAAACTTACAAACTACTTATGAACTACCTTATACTAAATATCCGTGCCCGAGGGGGGATTCGAACCCTCGACCGTTGTGGCCGTTCAGACTGTGACTGGCGCAGCACAGACCGCTCGGCCACTGCGGCCGGCTTAACATATGTTGGTTCCCCCATGCTTGTCTGTAGGAACGACGCATACCCTATCTTAAGCTTCTTTTGAGGTTATTTGTCGGAAGCAATGTAAACGATGTTTCATCCGACCATACCACACACTTCCATTCATCAAGTGTCCACGTTTTATGATCTTGGCACCACTTCCTTCGCAGCTTTGCGTTGTCTTATTAAGGGCAACCATTCCGTGAATGTTAACCTCCAGACCCGCTATTTTTATTGATGAAATATTACTCAAACGAGTGTTGAGAGTATAGCGGCTTTTGCTGTGCTAGTTTTATGTTGTGTGTCCACTACCCTTCTTAATGCTTATCGATCGTTATTCTTCAACTTCGGGTTTCGTCCACAATTTCTCTTCAGGAATGGTGACGTACCTTACCTGTGTACGCAGTCAGTGCCGATCAAACTGTCGTGAAACATTAAACAGTGCAGCACTTTACGTCACAAATGCTCCCACTAACAGCACAGCGTCCATTCAGAGACCACGCATTTAATAAATCATTTGTGTTGACCGTCGATTAACAAAACATACAGCACAGTAATCTCCAAGATTTCGTACGTCAGTTGTGCTCTGCGACCAAAAAAAAAGTTCAAATATTTGTAAAGCTATGGGACAAAACTGCAGTGGTCATCAGTCCCTACACTTACAAACTACTTTATGCTAAGGACGACACACACACACACACACACACACACACACACACACACACACACACACACATGCCTGACGAAGGACTCGAACCTCCGACGGGGACCAGACGCGCACTCCACAACAAGACGCGTTAGAGCGCACGGGCACTCCTGCGCGGTTCTACGGTGGCGTCTCAGTACGTATGTAGTAGTGCGAACTTGCAACAAGATGTAAGATAGTGATCAAACTATTTTGTCCGCAGTTTCTAGAACCAGACAGTTACAAAATGTTTCTTTTAGGGGAAGTAGTAGTAGTTGTTGCTGCAGCAGTTGTTATGAAGAAAAGCTGACTACAGGAAATAAACCAATGGTGCCACCCAAAAATTACTTCTCGTTTAAGCTTAGGAGCTTTCCATTGCCTTTACGGGCCACTCTGCGCAGATACTGAGAAATTTTTCAATTTCTATTGAATTTCAGTAACTTCTTTTGATGAGCAGTGTGCAATACAGAAACCATTTTTTGGGTTTGTTGGACGAACATGGGGAAGCATATAACAGTGGAAGAGAGGGTGGTTGTGAGTTGATGCAGGTGCAAAACAAACTTCTTTGTGGCAAAAACATGGAACATTTTATTATAATGTCATCAAGATGAACTTAATAGAACTTCATGTCATGGAACGTTTTCCGAATAGTACGACATTGTAAGTATGATACATATTACAGAAGTACGATGTCTTCTTAGATATTCCAAACTGCTGAATTATCAGATTGGTTATCGATATCTGGAGTGGGCTGAGAGGGATGATGTGTGTTACTGCTGTTTACCAAGATTGAGAAATTTGGGGAGGGGGGAGGGAGGGAGGATTGAGAACGAACATCATACTGTTGCGTTAATGTGTGCTGCAAAATTCGGTTAACCTGGCTGAAGCAAGGTCGTAGAATGTTTTAGCTTATATTTATCCACATTTTCTTGAAGTTTTCTGTGTTTGGAATTTGGAATAGCTTCTAAATCTTTCACCAAAGATAATAAAGGAAAGATGGTCCTCATTAGACGTTGCTGCCCTCTACTTCTTACACACTGTTTTCTCCTTAGCTACGGAGGCACACGACAGACATTTGCTAGTGGCTGATATACACTGGTAAATGGACGCAAACAATAGAGCCGCTGAACCAACAATGTGTACCAAAACTGCGCGTAGAGGGCGACAAGCGGCTCCCTGTACCCCGTGTGAACGCTGCCATAAGGCTCCGTGTAAAGCGAGTAGCAGGCGGTTCACCTGACAAGCCCCACTGCGGCTCAGTGAGATATTTTTCACATCACCAACACTGCCATAGGTGAAAGAAGTGGAAAGTGACATAAAAAAAAAAAAAACAGGACCTGGCGGGGATGGAACCCGCAACCTTTGAATTTGTAGTCTGGCACTGTACCACTGTGCTAGCACTATGAAATGGAACGAGCATGTAAGGACTGTTATGGAGAAGGCAGATGGTCGATTCGGTTTACTGAAAGGTTTGTAAGGTGTGAATCTGTAAAGAAGAGCAGAGGTGGTAACCTCATATAGGTGGTATTGGCCGAAGTCTAAGCTGTGCGTCTCCCATGTGAAAGGCCGCACAAGGCCCAGTGTAACGCGAATCGCCTCAGCTCTCTGCAGCTGGATGCACGGCCTCCCGTCTGAAAGGGGCCTAATCTTTGCGTGCGCCTACAGGACGAATATTGGCGTTTAACCTCAGGTTGGCATCGTGGTCTTTAGAGACGGAACTCACGCTCAGAATTATTGTTAAGGCCTAGTCCTTTCAAAGGAACCTTCCCGTCTTTTGCCTGGAGCCATTTCGGGAAGTCACGGAGAATCAGAACGATGGCCGGAGGTAATCCTCCCGAATGCGAATGTGTTACCACTGCGTCACCTCACTCGGAGTGCGCCTACAAGTGAGTCGGCCTACGCACGCTATTCCACATACGCACATGCGACACGCAACCAAAGGCTCCACAAACAGGCGACGACCTGATATAGCGTCCGAACTGGAGCGGCACACAGCTGCGGCTTATGACAGAACCAGCTCGCAATCTGCCGGGCCACATCGATACCGCCGCCCGCTGGGAGTTTGCAAATTCAATTTCTCTGTCGCGGTCCGCAGAGGATACACACAGACTTCCCCATCTGTAGCCTTTTTTCCGTTTACACGGCGACACAGAAAAACGGGAACATTTCCGCAATACAATAAAACTAGAACTGATGAAGGAAAGACCTTCAGTTCATAGTCATTGAAATTGTGCTACTTTGTCATTTACGAAACATTGATGTCATTTATGTCGTTGTTGATTTGGTCTTCAGTTCGCCGACTGGTTTGATGCAGCTCTCCAAGCTACCCTGTCCTATGCAACCCTCTTCCTCTGATTGTGAGAATAAGTTCGGCAACCTACATCCTTTTGAATCTGCAGCCTGTATTCGTCCCTCGGTCTCCCTCTACGATTTTTACTCCACACGCTTCCTTCTAATGCTTAAGTTGACGATTCCTTGATGTCTCAGAATGTGTCCCACCAATCTATCCCTTCTCTTAGTCAAGATATGCCAGAAACTCCTTTTCTCCCCAATTCTGTTAAGCACCTCATTAGTCACGTGACCTAACCATATAATCTTATCATTCTACAGTAGCACCACATTTCAAAAGCTTCTATCAACTTTTTGTCTGAACTTCTTGTCGTCCACGTTTCACTACCGTACAATGCTACACTCCAGACAAATGCTTTCAGAAAGGACTTCCTAACAATTGAATTAATATTGGATGACAACAAATTTCGCTTCTCCAGAACGCTTTTCTTCCCATAGCCATTCTGTATTTTATATCTTCTTTACTTCGTCCATCAGAAACTACCTTGCTACCCAATTAACAAAACTCATCTACTCCCTTTGTCTCCTAACCTAATCTAATTCGGTCAGCATCGCCTGCCGCGGTGGAGTAGCCGAGCGGTCTAAAGCGTCGTGTGTGTGTGTGTGTGTGTGTGTGTGTGTGTGTGTGTGTGTGTGTGTGTGTGTGTGTGTGTGTGTGTGGTTCTTAGGTTAGTTTACCTGGGTTTAAGTAGTTTGTAAACTACGGACTGATGACCACGCAGTTTGGTCCGATAGAATTACAAACATTTCAACATTTTTTCAGCATCGCCTGATTTTCTGACGCTACATTTCATTGTCCTTGTTTTTTCTTGTTGATATTCATTTTATACCATCTTTTCAATACAATGTCCATTTCATTCAATTGCTCTTTCAGATCCTTTGAAGTATCTGACAGAATTACTATGTCATCGGCAAAGCGTAAACATTTTTTATTTCTTCTCCCTGAAGTTTAGTTCCCTCTCCAAATTTCTCCTTCCATTCCTTCACTGCTTGCTCAATGTACAGATTGAACAACATTGGGGAAAGTCTACAACACTGTCTTACTCCCTTCCCAACCACTGCGTCCCTTTCATGCCCTTCGACTATAATAACTGCTGTCTGATTTTTGTATAGGTTGAATATAACTCTTCGCACCCTGTATTTTACGTCTGTTCCCTTCAGAATTTGGAAGAGTATTCTAGTCGACATTGTCAACAGCTTTCTCTAAGTCTACAAATGCTAAAGACGTAGGTTTGCCTTTCCTTAGTCTATCTTCTAAGATAAGTCGTAACGTAAGTACTGCCTTCCCTGTTCCTACATTTCTCCTATATCCAAACTGATCTTCCCCAGGGTTGTATTCCACAAGTTTTCCCATTCGTCTGTAAATAATATGACGCGCGTTTATAAGGAAGGTAAACGAACGGACCCGCAAAATTACAAATATAATTAACGTCAGATTGCTGCAGTATTGTTGAACATATTCTCAGTTCTAATATAATAAATTTCCTAGAGATGTAAAAGCTATCCATTCATCAGCACAGCTTTAGCATCGCTCGTGTGAAAATCAGTTTGCCCTTTCCTCACAAGACATCCTGCTTGGCATGGATGAGGGGGCAATAGTCAGACTGCAACTTACATGATTTCGGAAAGGCATTTGACAGGTACGAGGATATGGAGCAGATTCCTTAATATGTGATTGACTCGAAGACTTCTTAAAATATAGAACCCGGTACGTTGCCCTCGACCGCGAGCCTTCATCAGAGACAAGGATATCGTTAAGGAGTGCCCCAGGAAAGAATGACAGTACCGTGATTATTTTCTATCTGCATAAATGATCTGACTGACAGGATGAGGCTGTTTGGTGACGATGCTCTGGAGCACGGCGAGGTGGCATCACTGATTGACTGCAGTAGTATGTACGATGATTTACACTATCTATCTAGCTTTAAAATAGAAAACAACTACGATGATGCAGATAAGTGGGAAAAACAATACGATAATATCGAATATAGAATTGTGCTGCCTGACACACTCGCATCGATCTAGGCGCAACGTTGTATAAGGTAAAGCAGTCAACAATCCGAAGATTGGTTTGAACAACAGAATGCTTTACTAGGCATGGTCCTATTAGGAGGTGGTATGCCGTTGCCTTCCTCCGACCTTCGAACTGACTTACCCAGCCAGTTATAGAGGGACCTACAGTTTAACTTGGGTTCCGAACTACGGCGCTACTCGATAATTTTCACATCAGCAACACTGCCAGAGGTGAAAGAAGTGGAAAGTGACAGATAAAAATCCCAGGACCTGGCGGGGATGGAACCCGCAACCTTTGGATTTGTAATCTGGCACTGTCCCACTATGAAATGGAACGAGCATGTAAGGACTGTTATGGAGAAGGCAGATGGTCGATTCGGTTTACTGACAGGTTTGGAAGGTGTGAATCTGTAAAGAAGAGCACATACAGAATACTAGTCCCATCCATTCTTGAGGAGCGTTCAAGTGACGGGATCCCCCCCCCCCCCGATCTGTTTAAAGAAAGACATAAAAGGCGGGTTGCTGTCGACATGCGAGTGTTAGGTGTGGTAACTCGAATGAGAATTCCTGGAGAGAAAACGTTCTTTCCGAGGAACACCACTGAGGATACCTAGAGAGCAGGCATTTGCAGCTGACTGCAGAACGATTCTACACTAACAAACTTACATTTCACGTAAGGACCACTAAGATAATTTATATTTTATAGTAGTGGTCCGAGGTGTATGTAGATGACGTTCATGGAGAACATGGGCAGGGCCGGCTTTAGGGTGGGGAGACCAGGGCGGTCACCCAAGACGCCGAAATCCAGGGGCGCCGCGTACGACACATGGCTAAATAAATAAATTAAATAAACGTCGCTACTATAAAATCTGTATTACAGTATATACAATCAAAATTTTTCAATACTAAAATATTGATCAGACCCGGTGTCAACATCCGTCGCTGTTTGAACGACACTGACGGAAAAGGAGAGCGCAATGCGTTATTAACAGGTGAGGGCACCCATTCGTAGCGGTGCCTGCGCTGCTCCGGTGGCGGACAAATTACAGCCTGCGCGTGTAGCCACAAGATAAATGGAAGACCCTGTATATTTAAGAACTGCATCACTAGTGTAAATATTAAAACTGGAGTCAAAATGAAATTTGCACCTTCAGCAAATACATAAGAGAAAGAGTTTAGGCACAAATCGTTGGCGTGTCATATCGTGAACATCTGTTTTGCAGATGTAAACATCAACTCACTAATCTGTATATACGAAAACTTTAAGCGTTTCCAGTTGCTGTGCATGATTATTAACAGTGAAATAAAACAACATCAAAATGACCTGCACAGAAATAAACGCATGAAACGATCGCAAAATTTCTCAAGTTGCAAAATTTTCAAAAAATGTTCAAATGTTTGTTAAGCTTATGGGACTTAACTACGGGGTCATCAGTCCCTAAACTTACAAACTACTTATGAACTACTTACGAACTAGGACGTCACAAATATCCATGCCCGAGGGGGGATTCGAACCCCCGACCGTAGTGGCCGTGCTGACCGTGACTGGAGCGCCTCAGTCACCTCGGCCACCGCGGCCGGCGCAAAATTTTCCAGCTTCTGTTTCCCCTTCTAGAGATGGACAGTCGATCTGTAAAACATGAAAATTTGTGCCAGACCGGGAATCTAACCCGGTTCATTTCTGTTCTTCAGTTTCTTTTATTTTACAAAATCACCAAATCCACGTAGAAAAATCATATTGTAAGATGACGTAATTAAGAATTTAAGACGATCTCTAGAAAACACTCAAATACCTGTTGCAAAGCACTGCCATTTGTGTGTGTGTGTGTGTGTGGGGTGGGGGGTTGGTTTTTTTTTCCCTCTCTGGTCATTAGCGCCCAGATCGGAACAGAGATTCGCTAGATCACGAAAAAATTTATATCTGCCATAAAGGAGAGCATCAAGAGAAAGCTAAAACAGAAGGATAAAAAAATCAAATAGAAGGGTTAAATATCCTTTGATAAATTAGCCAAGTTGATAAAACTCAAAACTCTAGCAGCTACTCGTGTGTCATCAGCTGAAAGTTCCTCCAGAGTAGACGACAAATTAAGGACTACACGGAGATGATTAAAATTAAGACAGTAAAACATGTCGCACCGTCAGCAATTCACCGCAGGAGCACAGCGGTGCAGGGTCGGCGGTTAGCAAATGACGGTGGCTGAAACAGCAGTGACCGATCCGCAACCGGGCCAGGATGACCTCCTCCCGCCGAGAGGGGCGTGAGGAGGTCCCCAAGCGGTCGGGATCGGTTTTACGGTTCTCAGTTTATTGTCGTGGAGTGAGAACCACGAACTGTGCCAGGATGACACAATACTCCGGCGAAGAGCCCGTTGAACATCGTCCGATGGGACGCAAAAAGTAGCCATGCGAGGCAAAAGAGCTGCTGCCTTGGCTGCTATGTCGGCGGTCTCATTCCCGGGCACACCCAGGTGGCCAGGGACCCACAGGAAAGAAACGTGACAGCTGTCATCTGCTAGCAACTGGAGGGAGCTTTGGATCCGATACACGAGAGGGTGGTTCGAGAAAGGGTCCTTAAGACTCTGCAGGGCACTAAGGGAGTCAGAGCAGATGGCATAAAAGGGATGGCGGCGACGGCGGATGTAAAAAACAGCCTGGTGGAGGGCAAAAAGCTCAGCCGTGAAATTCGAGCAGCGGTCAGGGAGCTTGTATTATAACAGGTCGTCCCCGACGACACTGCCAGGTTTGCTGTTTAATAACATAATAAAGGGCGCCAAGTGGGTGACTCGCACGGGGCGCCTGGGTGGGTAAGGCCGGCCCTGAACATGGGCCAGATACTGTGAAGATCGGTGAAAATGATCGCAGGCTTACGTGTGACTCACAAGGGAAGGTTGTGAAGTTAAAAAATCGCACTGACGTGTTTTACGGCCCACTTTAGATTTGTAATTTTAAAAGTTTTTGCAAACATTTTGGACCAAAATTATAATCTAAACATTAATTAATTAATAAGAGTGTCTGAAACCCTTTTAGGAAAAAAGTTTAGGTAGTGGCGAACCACCGACCTTTCGCGTCACAATCCAGCACCTTGCCCACTACGCTACGGCTATAAATGAAAACAATAGTCCTTTATTCTCATACTATTGATGGCTGTTGTTAACTGATGTTAATATGGCATTTGTAGACATTAGATTATCATTTATCATACGAAGAACGATCTGTTTCTGTTAATTCCTCAGTGTGCCGTTGCTTTGAAATGACAACGTGTAAGTTACAATAAGAAAATAATCAAATACGCCAGGAATGTCACGTGACATCTCCGAACGGCTGGTTTTCGTTGATTCGATGGAGGTTGTCAAATCTCCGTTATTTTTGCAAATATGTCTCAAACGATACGAGGTATGAAAAAAACATAAGGAAACTAAGTTGTAGAGAATTTTCTCCTCTACAAACTCGCTTATTCAATTTTCGTGTCAGATGAATAGTTAAGCCGTTATTTTCATTTACATTTCGAGCTGTCAAAAGACGACCGCAAAGGCCCACTTTTAGTGCTACTACCGTAACCTAAAGTGGGCCAAAAACCTGAAGAGTCAAACACTCCAAGTAATGTCCCACAAACTCCATGAAAAAATCAATAGAAAATTCCAAAAATCACTGTCCACGCGAGAAACAATGGATACCCCTCAGCCGATATATCTGTCACGACTTCTAGCAGCCAATCTTCACAAGCTCCACTAGTGAATCAACTGAAAGAAACAGTACTTCTTACTGCAACAAAATTAACCTTTGATATGCATTTCACAGTAGTATGCAGGGTATAGGAGAGGCACAAGACAGCAGCTGAATCCCTATCACCGTTGTTGTCTCGCCTTCCCCAGGTGAGTGTGACCCAGCATTCTGTAACAGTGGCTTTCAGGCGTCGAGGAACGCTCCGCTGGAAGCGGACAAGAGCACCATCCTGTTGAAAGAAAAAATTACTACAACCTTCCTCTGACTGGCTGTTTTCTTGATATGTCCATGTAGATACACTGCATAAAGTAAGTTTGGTTATGGGAAGACCTGCTACACCATAGAGGATCATTCTGGTTTTCAGTGCCAATACAGCGGCTGACCTTTCCACTCTGTTCGAACATTACCTCCTTGCTGAATACCAACACGTCAGTAAAATCCCCCCCTTCCCCCACAGGGGGCTCACGGTTCTTTCTTCAGTACGTGCGTGGCGAGCACGGGGCCCCGAGCTAATGCAGTCTTCCTTCCTGCTTTACTTCCCGGACTGCATTTCCTTTCCCCCTCCCCTCCTTTCCTATCCTCACTCCTTCCCCTCCCCACCGGCCGACTGACAACCTCAGTAGTTTAGTCCCCCTATCCAAACCAAACAACCCAACCCAGCCAAATTTCCTCCTTCAGAGTGCTCCATTGATAGTGACCGGGCCAAATATCTCACGAAATAAGCATCAAACTACAAAGAACAAAACTTTCCTAGCTTGAAGGGTGGAAACAGATGGCGCTATGGTTGGACTGCTAGATGGCGCGGTCATAGGTCAAACGGATATCAACTGCATTTTTTAAAATAGGTACCCCCATTTTTACTACATATTCGTCTACTACGTAAATAAATGTTTTATTTGGAACACTTTTGTTGCTTTGTGATAAATGGTGCTGTAATATTAACAAACATATTGCTCACAATTTTAGACGAACAGTGGGTAACAGGTACTTTTTTTTTTAATTTAAAACACAGAGCGTAAGTACGTTTGAACTATATGTCGGTTGTTCCAATGTGACACATGTACTTTTGTGAAATTATCATACATTATGAGAATGATTGCTGTTACTGCGTGATTACCTGTAATTACCCCACAACTTCAATAAATGCTCAAAATGATATCCTTTAACTTCAATGCATTTGGCAGTTTGCGTAACGAAATTCCCCTCAGCAGCAAGTAGTTCGCCTTCAGTAATTTTCTCACATGTATTGACAATGGGCTGAGCATGTTTTCAGGCGTTGTCGGTGAATCACGATAACAAATATCCTTCAATTTTCCCCACAGAAAGAAAGCCGGGATGTAAGATCTGGTGAACGTGCGGGCCATGGTATAGTGCTTCGATGACCAATCCACCTGTCATTAAATATTCCACTTAAGACCGCTTCAACTGCACGCGAGCCATGTGCCGGACATCCATCATGTTGAAAGTACATCGCCATTCTGTCATGCAGTGAAACATCTTGTACTAAAATCGTAAGAAATCAGCATACATTGCACCATTTAGATTGCCATCGATAAAATAGGGGCCAATTATCCTTTCTCATAATTATAATGCCGCACCATACATTAACCCGCCAAGGTCGCTGATGTTTCACTTGTCGCAGCCATCGTGGATTTTTCCGTTGCCCAATAGTGCACATTATGCCGGTTTACGTTACCTCTGTGAATGACGCTTTGTCACTAAACAGAACGCGTGAAAAAATCTGTTATCCTTCCGTAATTTATTTTGTGCCCACTGGGAAAACTGTACACGACATTCAAAGTCTTCACCTTGCAAATCCTGGTGCATAGAAATATGGTGCGGATGACATTTATGTTGATGTATAATTCTCAACATCGACGTTCTTGAGATTCCCGATCCTCACTCAATTTGTCTGCTACTGATGTGCGGATTAGCTGCAACTACAGCTAAAACACTTACTTGGGTATCATCATTTGTTGCAGGTCGTGGTTGACGTTTCACTTGTGGCTGAACACTTCCTGACTCTTTAAATAACGTAACTATCCACTTGGATGATGTCTTCCAGGATAACGATCAACATATATAGCATAAGCCCGTTGGGCATTTTAATCACAATAGCCATACATAAATATCGTATCGACATTTTCTGCAATTGGTAAATGGTCACTTTAACACGAGTAACGTATCACGAAGCAAATACTGTCCGCACTACGAAATGTTACAAGATACCACGTACTGATACATTTGTCACAATTACAGCGCCATCCATCACAAGGCGAAAAATGTGTTCCAAATAAAACATTCGTATTTATTTATGTACTAGACGAACATGTAATAAATTGGGTACATATTTTTAAAAAAATGCATTTGATATCCGTTTGTCCTAAGGCAGCGCCATCTAGCGGGCCAACATAACGCCATCTGTTTTCCTCCTTCAAGCCAGAAAAGGTTTGTTCTTTGTAGTTATTTCGTATGATGCTTATTTCGGGAGATATTTGGCCCGGTCACTAGTAATGGACAATTCTGTATGAAGGTTTCCGTAATGAAGTTGCAGAGCCTTTTGGCTTCTCCGCTGCCCATCGATGTATTCCAACGCACTGTGGCAGCTACGACGCGAAATTTCTGTTTGTTTCTCAACTTTTCAGTTAGCTGCAGTTTGAGTGGCTTACAGGTCAGATGATTCCGCTGAATAAGCTACACTTTAGGTGGTTAATTTGCAGCTAGCGTGTGTTGTTTCTCGGAATGATTAGATACATTTCTAATCTTATCCACTGTATCTTTAGACATCCACTTGTGACATGGATACGTACGTGGTGTGAGTAGAAAGTTAGGTGAATGGTATCATATCTTAACGACAACCTGGCGCATATATGCGTGCATGTGCATGGGTCTTTAGAGACTAGAGGAGAATCGACATACAGCATGCGACTGGCAATGAAACAGACTGTGAGCATTTGGTCAGTGTGAGAGAAAGTGTCATGGCGCAGTGAAGCTACGTATGTAGGGGAAGCACATTCAATCAGTAACGTTGGCTGCAGCCTCGAAACAAAGACTGCCGGCCGAAGCCGCCCGACGTCTACCGACTTGTATCGATTCAGGGCTAGGGAGAGCTCTGCCATCTAATAGTTAACACACTGTACAATAAATGTGTTTGAAAAATATTATTTAACTAAATTATCTGTCGTTGTCTACATCATTTGGAAACGCTAGAATAAAACGTCTAATTAATTAATCGTTTATATTTATTTAGCATTTCATCATTATTTCGCAAATGTTAGTCAATGCATAGAGTTTTTGACTGTAGAATCAGACAAAAGATACTATTTGCAGTTACTGTAGTAGTTGGGCATGAAAGCAAACAAGTACGGTTCGACCCTAAGACTACATTGAGCCATATTTCTTTAACACAGCCGTACGTAGCCCAATACGTGTATGTTGTGTTTGATAATAGCCTACAGCACAGTTTCGTCAACACGTGAAGGCACGAAGTCGAACAGTGAATCGGAAATTCTGCGCCCAATAAGATACAAAGTTCCTAAGCGGGGGCCCAGCTGAATTGGAATCTAAAGTGTATCGACACTGTTACAGTAGTTACAGATATCACAAATTCCATTATACAAAAAGCTCTCTCTTGCTGCAGAATCTTCTTTTTGTAAACTGCCGTAACAACACTTCTCGCGGTGAGTATATATGAACGACACATATGGCAGTGACACTTTAGAAGAGCCATGTGCTTTTACGTTTGTTCAGTCATATTTGAGTAAATCTGTTCTCATTTTTCGTTTACGTCTTTTGATAGTTGTCGCAAATTCAAAAATGAGTAATATGGCAGCATAGATGCGTATATACGTTATGGTACGTGAAGTTCAGACTCAAATAGCAATCAGCCAAAGTCATCGGATGCAACTCTAAAGAATTTGAGAAAAACGACTTTGAAGTTTCTTTACGTATACGTTTCTGTCGGGCGTCGTCTCCTGCTGACAAAATAAATGGCTCGTCGGTACCGTTGTTAGATTAGATTAGTACTTGTTCCATAGATCATAAATACGACACTTCTTAATGAAGTGGAACGTGTCAGGTTAATGAAGGGTGTCTTTACAAATTATTGCTTTGTACTAAATATTACATGACACAATCTTTTTATTTATTTTTTATTTTTGGTAAGTGACCAAAGACTTTTGTGGCAGCATAATTCACGCCTTTCTGTGCCAAATCTTGAATACTGAAGATCATTCTTTCTCCTAGTGTTGTAGTTATGTACACTGCTATTGCTTTTGAATTCGGTGGGACTGGTAATAAGAAATTTCATGAGTGAATATATATATATATATATATATATATATATATATAGAGAGAGAGAGAGAGAGAGAGAGAGAAGCTACTGTGAAGATCCCTAGCTCTTTAAATAAGTGTCTGCAGGATGATCTTGGATGGCCTCCGGCAATTATTCTGATCACACGCTTTTGTGCAATGAATACTGTTTTTACTCAATGATGAATTACCTCAGAAAATGCCATACGAAAGCAGAGAATGAAAATAGGCATAGTAAGCTAATTTACTGAGATGTATCTCACCAAAATTTGCAATTACCCTAATAGCATAAGTTGCTGAACTCAAACGTTTCAACAGATCTTCAATGTGTTTTTTCCAGTTCAGCCCCAAATCAATGCTTACACCTAAAAATTTTGAATATTCTACCTTAGCTATAGATTCCTAACCAAAGTGAATATTTATTAATGGTGTCATTCCATTTACTGTATGCAACTGTATGTACTGTGTTTTATTAAAATTTAATGATAGTCCATTTGCTGAGAACCCCTTAATGATTTTCTGAAAGACGTCATTTACAATTTCTTCAGTTCTAGTCTGTGTGATAACTATAATTGTATCATCAGCAAAAAGGACAGGCTTTGCATCTTCATGAATGTAGAATGGCAAGTCATTAATATATATAAAGAACAGCAAAGGGCCCAAGACCGAACCTTTTTTTATTACTCCCCATTTTGAGGAATCAGCTGTGTTTTGCATATTATGAGAACTACTAATGTCAACTTTCTGCACTCTTCCTGTTAGGTATGATTTAAACCATTTGTACACTGTCCCATTCATACTACAATAATTAAGCTTCTGTTGAAAAGCGTTTCTGAAAACCAAACTGACATTTTGTTACGACTTAATTTTTACTTATGTGTGAAACTACTCTAGAATACATTACTTTCTCAAGAATTTTGGATAAGGCTGTAAGAAGTGAGACTGGGCGGTAGTTGTTGACATCAAACTGATAAGCAAGAAGTCATAGGGTCAACAGTTCGAAACCCGCCGTTCTACTTCATTTTTTTTTCTTCATTGCATGGCAAATATATACCTAACAGTACTTTTTAGATATTTACATCTATTATTTATCATTGTGTGTGTGTGTGTGTGTGTGTGTGTGTGTGTGTGTGTGTGTGTGTGTGTGTGTGTGTGTGTGTGTGTGTTTTGTCCATAGGTTAGTTTAACGTAGTTTAAGTATTTTGTAAGGTATGGACTAATAACCAGGCAGTTAAGTCCCATATATTTACAAACATTTAAGCATCTCTCCTATCAATAACCCTTTTCAACACTCTTTCGGTGCTCATTCTTTCCGTCCAGTTTATCCTCTCTATTCTCTTCCAAGTCCGTATCTCAAATGCTTATAGCGTTTTTTAATCCTCTCGTCCATACTTCTGCCCCACAGAGTGGCACACTCCAAAAAGAACACTAACAAGCCTTTACCTCAAGTCTTTATCCAGTTTGCCACGTAATAATCTCTCTCTGTTGAATGCCTCCTGCCAGAGCCGGCGCCAGGCACGTGCGAAACGTGCGGCCGCACGGGGCGGCAATTTCCAAGGGGCGGCAAATCTGACGCCCGCTTTTTCTCCCCTGTAGGAGAAACTCAACATTCATCCCCAAGAGGGGTTTCGAAATCAACCCTCGGAAACTGTGGTATGGCGCCTCGACTTCCTGCCGGCCGCCCCTGTTGAACAAGGGGAGGGAGGAGGACTAATTTCTTCCTCGCCACTGTGGCAGCGCCGTCGTGTTTATGCCGGAGGAACAGAGAGGGGAAGCAGTCTGGCGTACACGCTATGAGTGGGGCGCTGCCAGCCTCTTACGAGCCGTGCGTTTACTCACCACTAATCTTGCAGAACACGAAATCTAATCTGGAAATTCGAATGCAATGTTTGATACTGTGGTTACATATTAAACCTGAATCAATTTTCCTAAGCTCTTCATTGGCAGTTTTCGAGTGTTTTACTCTTCCAGAATTATGGAAAAAATGGTTGAACATTACTACCGTCAAACATGTCCAACACCTACAATGGCTCGAATCATTCCGAATGGGTAAATACGCAGCGTGTAATTTCAAGGGATAAAGACATTGGTAAGAAGCCTGGCATAAGTTGGGTTTCGACGTATTTTTGAAAATTTTTGCTAACCGTTTGTCAGTGATAGTCGGACGTTTTGGTTTTTGAGCCATGAAACACCTGCCTCCGCCTGTATGAGCAACAATTAAACTGACCGGCACATTTGTTTGACAATACTACTCGCACACTATCACTTTGCCAACATTTATTTACTGTATAATGCGTGTGAATCCATGTTTCATCTAAGTAAACTACTGGTCGCTTTGATTCTGATGAAAACCTGAGAAAGTATGGTCTTTTAGCAACAATGCCCTCTCGTCCGCTCAAAACAAAACGTCACTTTTGACACGTTCTAAAACGAAAATTCATAGAAACAACATTGCTTCTAAGGGTTTCCTTGCTAGCTTTGTAGCTCATTTCTGTTTGACAAACGGGCAAAGATGACCTCGCTGTTGAGTGCCATAAAACGCCAATCATCATCATCTATTTGACAAAAGTTGTGCAGTTTTCGCAATTCGTATTTCTATTGTTCGTAATGCCATAGAAATTTCTGCCTCATTTATCCATATCATCGGTCACATATTTATTGTGAGCTTCTTGCGTCTTCTTTTTGGGTGCTAGTTTAACCGTAGCCTCGCTGTACCTCGTCACGTGACCTAGTTCCTGGCTCTGCCGCGTCACCACTTCGCCTTTCCAGACAATGCGTATTGTTGCGTTCTCTACAACTAAAACTGCAGATTTCGTTCGTTAGTTGGCCGAGGGAGTCAAGATTGGTCAGAAGCACTTTCATTGCGTTTCGTAAGAACAGAAGAATTAGTGCGAACGAATTTCTTGCAGTTTTGTATGTAATAGATAAGTGCTTTTCATATAACGTACAATTAGTATTGCGCATGCACGTTACTCATAAGTTAAAAATTTTCTCCTTCAAGATATCAGAATAGGAAATTTTATTTTTCTTATGATCTGTTACTTCAAAAATTGGCAAGAATGAAAATAAAGTGAAGTGATACGGCGATGACTAATTTGTTACCCCTTATTCCATAATCAGACACGAAAGAACAGACACATGGAATTTACGACAGATGTCGAGTGTCAGTTCTTTGAAATGAACAACCGCAATGCAGTGCGTGAATGTATTTCGACTAGCATTAGTACCCGCCGATGCCCGGGTGTGTATTTATTGCATTATGTTACTCTATCTTCTTATTCTTCCTCACTCAATTGTCTTCCGCCCCGCTCTTTGACCGTTTCACTTGCGTCTGTAGTGAAATTCAGCCTGAAATTTAATTTCACGCGACTCAATTCTTATGACTTCATCTCATGAACAGAGTATCCTACAGTAATATAAGATTCCACACACATTTGAACATTTTTGTAAATTTACAAGGCTTATTAAAATTAGCTAGATTTTTGTCAATTCATTTTCCAGCTGGTGCCCAGCGACTATTTTACTGTTTTCAAATGTTTAAATGTTTGTTAAGCTTAAGGGACTTAACTGCGGGGTCATCAGTCCCTACTTATCAACTACCTTATACTAAAGACGACTCAAACATCCAGGCCGAGGGGGGATTCGAACCGTAGCGGCCGTGCAGACTAAATGGCGCGCCGCAGACCGCTAGGCCACCGCGGTCGGCTTTATTGTTTTGTACAAATCTGTAGAGAATGTCACCAATCAATCGCAATGTTTCTTTTTTATTATTTTTATTTTCGAGATCTACATAGATTTCGGGCACAGTGTGACTATTCTCAATGCTTTGAGTTACGTTTACATCTACACCGTCATGCTGAACGTAACTGTCAAAATGACGGTTTAGATGTTAGCACGCATTAAAAGCTACGAGATTGGCCACTCAGTCCTAAAAATTCTATAAAAGTTTAAAAAAACGGCGTGCGGGGGGGGGGGGGGGGGTCGGCAATTTAGCAGCTCGTACGGGGCGGCACTTGGGCTTGCGCCGGCCCTGCCTCCTGCACTATAGCTATGAGGGTTTGGACTTCCTGCTGGCATGTCAATTTTTCAGTTACCGAACTCCCAGATTATTTAAAAGTTCTGACTTGGTCGATTTTAATATTTGCCAGTTTCCTTCTTTTGTCGATCGCCATTCTCTTTGCTTTTCCTGTGTTGATCCTCATCCCGTATTCAACACAAGCCTCATTCAGATCTTTTAGCATATTATTTTCAGTTTTCTCGCTTGCTGTCCCTAATACCATGTCATCAGCAAATCTTAGGCATCCTATTCTCTTCCCACCAATACGTACTCCTTTTTTTCCATCTAAGCATTTAGCAGTAATCTCATTCAAAGGTAAAATAACAAAGGAGAGAGGCAACAACCTTATTTAACACCCCTTTCCTATGTCGTAGTCATCAGCTTTCCAGTAAACTCTTGTCCAGATCAACAAAAACAGCATTTCTCTACCTTTCTCAATATATCTTTGTCCTATGATTCGTAACAGGCCAATAGCCGCTTCTAAATCCGAACTGTTCCTCTCCGCTCCATCTACCCAACTTGTCAGTCTTCTATTGAGCCTCTGAGCAGCACTTTAACTCCATGAGAAATTAGACAAATAGTTCTATGTTCTTCGAATTTTTTTATTTCTTTTCTGCTCAATTGGGATCATTACCGTTGAATGAAAGTCATCAGACCATTCCCCTTTTTGCAAACCTCATTACACAAGCAGACCAATTCCTTACTATCTCTATTTCCCAAACTCTTCAACAATTCTGCTGTTGGGTAATTGATTTCACGTGCCTTCAGATTCAGCTGGCAGTTTATCGATTCCACAAGTCTTCTGAGTCCATCTCCTTCAGTACCTTTCTACTTTGCACCTAAAATATTGTACCCCTTTCCATCTTCTGACACACATTTCCGCTTGAATCTTAATTTGACATGCTGTTTGATCCACCTTACAGAGACATTCTACATATTCTTTCATCTGCTCATAATCTCCTGCGGTTCTTCAGGTAATGTGCCATCCGCTTTTTCTATTTCCATGTTAGTCGTCGTCCTACTTTCAAAGAGTAACTCACTACCCAATGTGTTGGGTTGGGTTGTTTGTTTAGGCTAGGGGGACTAAACTACTGAGGTTATCAGTCCTCCGGTGGGGAGGGGAAGGAGTGAGGATAGGAAAGGAGGTGAAGCGAAAGGAAATGCAGTCCGGGAAGTAAAGAAGGAAGGAAGAGTGCATTAGCTCGGGGCCCCATGCTCGCCATGCACGTACTCACGAAAGAACCGTGAGCCCCCTGGGGGTAACCAATGTGTCATCATTCTATATTTCCCCTCCGTCATTTTCTCTGTTTCTTCACATTTCTCTTTCATACATCTTTCTCTCCACTTTCTCCGTTCATCTTTTTCATGTTTTTGTTATCCATTCTTTCCTGATACTTTTGGGCACTAATTCATAGTCGTTCCTGGCAGATTCCAGGTGTCCTATCTTCATTTTAATCCGTTTTCATTTACACTTTCTTCAGCTACCTCTTTCCCAATGTTCCATAAACCTATCTTCCAACTCTTATTTACCCCCTTGTGTGCCTCAAAGTTTAAACTTTGATTTGCTTTACCTCTCCACACTTTCTTAAGCTTCACTTTTATTTCCCCCACTACGAGTTTGTGATCAGAATTGATGTCTGATCTGGGGTAAGCTTTATCATTCTTAGACAATTCCTACACCTTTTCTGTATTAAGATGTACTCCAAATGATAACTTTCTTTATTCATATTAATTATCCATGATTTTTCAAATAAAGGTTTGCGCACCACTAGGGAAATACTCTGTAGAAGCTAAGTATACATTCTCTTCTCACCTTATCAATGATTGCAGAATATGCCCCAACAGGCAATTGACAGTTTTAATGCGGACGCATTCATAGGCTCGATCCTATGTGGCAATCCATTATAGGCTGCGACAATTTTAATGTGCGACAAGCTCAGAATTTGGGTTTCAAGGGAAGCGTGCCTTGATAGCCAAATTGTCTGAGGCAACCGCTGGCTCGAAACAGAAATCTGGGTTCGAATCCTGGCCCAGCACAAATTTTCAAATTTGCCGTTCAATTTATTTCAGTGCGCTAAATATTTCGAATTACTACATACATATATATATGCGGTGAGGCACTTAAAACTGTTTTTTGGAATATCTGGAAAAATACAAATACAAATTACAGTAAAAGTTGTTCACCTCGAAGAGAACCATCCGCCGGCCGCGGTGGCCGAGGGGACTGAGGCGCTCCAGTCACGGTCTGCACGGCCACTACGGTCGGGGGTTCGAATCGCCCCTCGGGCATGGATATTTGTGTCGTCCTTAGGATTAGCTAGTTCATAAGCAGTTTGTAAGTTTAGGGACTGATGACCCCGTAGTTAAGTCCCATAAGCTTCACAAACATTTGAACATTTTCAGAACCATCCATTGACAAAGCTCGATCCCACTTACACCATCCCCGGGGGCGGGAGGAGGGGTTTTCTTCGAAATCTTAAATACGATTCCCTATTTTTATTGCTGATTTGTATCCACAGAAAAGCATATAACATTTGAACGAAGTATCTTTTCCGTTTCATGATAGATGGCGCTGTAATCGGGTAAAAATAAACTTATCTGAAAATTGTTGAAACACGGTAATATCTCAAGTCAATACATACCATATTAGGAAAATCAAAATACAGTCTTTGATATTTTTAACCTGCCACAATCGAATGAAGCTCCATGGTTAGAATTTTCATTGTACTTCAATGATTCGAACTGATCACATCTCTACGCAGTTGTCCCACGAGAGAGAGAGAGAGAGAGAGAGAGAGAGAGAGAGAGAGAGAGAGAGAGAGAGAGAGAGAGAGAGAGAGAGAGAGAGAGAGAGAAGGGAGTTAGAACATATTATTTCCTCGAACTTTAAGGCTCATAGGATTGTTGGAGCTGGACAAACTTATACTAATCCATTCCATGGTAAAAAGATTCCTTCTGCAACGAGTTTTCTCAGTATTGCCAAACTGTTTGCTGAAACTGGAATCGTTAAACCTAGTGACACAGTCAGACGACTGTTTCTTCGGATATCGTTTTTCAACAATTTTCAACCTGTTTTTTGCCGATTACAGCGCCATCTGTAATGAAACGAAAAAATGTTTTATATAAAATGACATTTTCACGGATAATCCAAATCTGCAATAAAAGATAGGGGGTTCCTGTTCAAGATTTCAAAGTCACGGGTCCCACTTCCGCCCGTTGGGGTGGCGTAGGTGGCTCGATCTCTATGTTAATGCAAGTCCTCCTTCGAGCTTAACAACTTTTATTGCAAATTTTTTTAATCCGATCTGTATTTTTCCAAATATTCCGGAAATACAGTTTTGTCTCGCCCTGTGTATATAAAGTCCGGTGTCTTTTTTTTATAACACGCTATACCTTTCAAGTAATTTTTGCTGTTTTTCATGAAGGACATAATCTTTGATTCTGCTCTTTTACTGTAGTGTTTTAGTTCAAAGTGAGCTTATATTTATGACGTAGTGTAAGCAACGTGATTATAAAACTTCCTGGCAGATTAAAATTGTGTGCCGGGACTCGAACCTGGGACCTTTGCCTTTCGCGGGCAAGCGCACTACCGACTGTGCTATCCCGACACGAATCACGACGCAGCCTCACAACTTTACTTCCGCCAGTACCTCGCCTCCTACTTTCCAAACTTCACAGAAGCTCTCCTGCGAACCATGCAAGACTTGCACTCCTGGAAGAAAGGATATGGTGGAGACATGGCTTAGCCACAGCCTAAGGGATGTTTCCAGACACACAATTTTAATCTACCAGGAAGTATAATATCAGCGCACACTCCGCTGCAGAGTGAAAGTTTCATTCTGGAAACGTGATTATATTCCTTCTGAAGAGATACCCTTTGTTACTGAAACCTGGTCAAGGCTTATTACATTGACGTTTATACGAGGGTTGGAACTTAAATAGTGGCAACTGTTTATTCACAACCGATAGAAAAGCGTTACATGTTTGCACCTGTTACTCTATTTCGAAGTAGTCACCAACGTTGTGTAGGACCCATTGGCAGCAATGTGGAAGATGTATACCGACAGCAGAGCCTGTTCCATTGATGGTGCGACTGGAGCGGCCTACTGCCTGTCGAATCTCTGGAACAGTTGTGAAACGAATGCCACGAAGTGGTTCCTTCATCTGTGGAATCAAATCAAAGTGACAAGGACTTAAGTCAGGGGAGTATGGTGGATGGTACAGAACTTTCCAGTCCCATCGACCGAACAGAGCAGCCACAGCTTGAACAGTATGAGCCCGCAAATAGTCGTGCAAAATAATGGATGGGTTGCGCCTCTAAGACCTTGGTGACACTGTCGTGCTGTACGACCTCGGGCACATTAAGTTGTGATCCAACTACGTTGTTCCTGCTTCGAAAACAGACACGTTAGACCGCTCGCTCGCAAGTGACTGTTTCCCTCGATTGTGGGCACTCATGTGACGTGGGATGGGGAATCCATTTGCTCGGAGGTAAGGTAGGCATGTCAACAACGTGTGCTATCAGCGACAATATTACATTCCATTGCATAGTGTCTCCACAGCAGTGTTGCCACTACTTAAGTTCCAAACCTCATATTTGTTCGTATTTTATGTGCTGTCGCAGCGTTAATCCGATTGCGATGAATCTTCGCACTCTTGATCTTCAAAATAAGAGTAAAGTTCCAGTCTACGTAAAATTTTGTATGGACCGTCGCAGAGGGTACTTTACCTACGAATTTCGACAAAATGTACGGTGTTATTCTGATACGGATGAAATTTTGCACACTTTATATTCAAAACAACAGAAGCATCACCATCTGCCTATGATTTCATACAATGTATGGTGGAATAAATAATAAACTTAAGCACCACTTCGTCGATCACCATGAAAATTAAGACCCCCAGGGGGGCTCACGGTTCTTTCTTCAGTACGTGCGTGGTGAGCATGGGGGCCCGAGCTAATGCAGTCTTCCTTCCTTCTTTACTCCCCGGACTGCATTTCCTTTCTCCCTCCCCTCCTTTCCTATCCTCACTCCCCCTCCCCACCAAGGGACTCATAACCTTAATAGTTTAGTCTCCCTATCCAAACCAAACAACCCCCAAAGTTAACTGAGTGAAGAGTTGGGTAAGGAGTTCAGCAGAGAGACGAGGAGGTAATTGTGCAGGAAGAAAAACAGAGAGAGAAATATATATATTAGGGTTTAATGTCTAGTCGACAGCATGGCCATTAGAGACATAGCTCACGCTCAAGTTTGGCTAAAGATAAGAAGGGAAATCGGGCTTGCCCTTTCGAAGGAACGATCCCGGCATTCGCCTAGAGTGATTTAGGCAAATCACGGAAAACCTAAATCAGGATGGACTGAAATAAATAAGTACCCTGGTGACGTCGGGTTTTAAAGCTAGTATTGTATATTTATAGACATAGCTTTGAACACTTGTTCGCAATATGAGAACATTTATAGATGAGTCAGCAGCAGAACACTGGCGCGTTCAGTATTTAATTGGCGGATTTACGGAAACGCCGTTCATTAGGCGTACTGTTTGCAAGCATACAATAAATACATCTTGCAAGTACAGCCAGTTCGGGGATATCTTTCTCTTGCTTGTTCCACCACTGCAAAATATTGCCGCAAGACCCCAAGTTACCCGGCTGCCGGCGTGGCGCATTGGATAGCATCACCGACTTCAGTGCTGAAGGTCGTCGGTTCAACCCCGTCTACCGGCAAAAATTTATTTCTTGTAATTATTTCCAGAATGTTCTAATGTTTCTTAAAAAAAATTCCTATGTTTGCTATATCTCGCCTCAGGAGATAACTGAAAGCACTGTCTGATACGAAAATTCGGTTTATTGACAAGACAAATTAATCGTCTTCTGGAAACAAAACAAACTAACCAACTTCTGAGACTAAGGCGAAAACAATAAACGTCAACTAAGTGTTCTAGACCAATTAGGTACAAGCCATGGAGATAACGACAGCCTTGAGAGAACGGCCAGGGAGACGGAGCCGGACGATGTATTCTGTTGCGGGAAGTCCTGGAGGCGCGGCGTCACTGGCTTGGACTCTTCCCCGGAGGCGTCGGTCACAATCTCTCTGCTGTGGTTCTCATAGGCGGTCGGCAGAGAACTGCCATCGTGTTCGCTACGCTCGTGCAATGACAGAAACATATGAGTTTCCGATGGTCGGTGGAGTCCAAGCTGGTGAGCTACGCCTCCAAGATAACTGGGTGCTGGTATTCTGTGTCCTGGCTTGTCGATTGTCCTTGCGGTTTGCGTCTTCTTGGTAATCCTAGTTGTGCATATGGCTCCTAATCGGAGCGGGTGGGGCCATCTGGTGGCATTAAATCTCTGCACTCTGTGGCCAAGTGCAAGGATGAGGGCGTTCGGCGACCGAGCAGCTTTCTGATAGAGCTTCGCAGCCTGCGGAATCTGGCTTGGATAGGTGGAATTTCCGTTACTCGGAGGAGATCTTCGGTCGGAAAACCGCGTGGTAGATGGAGTGCGAGACGCAGAATTCTGTTCTGAAGACCCTGGAGCCTGGAGCCTGTTGATATGCGTCTGAGCAGAATTCCCCCAGACGACCGCCGCATACTCGAAGATGGGACGGATGAGTGTGGTGTAGATGGCCACACCAAGCTGAGGCGGTAGAGTGGAGGTCGGCCCCAAGCTCCGCCGATGGCGTCGTCCACGTGTTGTTGCCAGGTAAGCTGCCTATCAAGCGTTACTCCCAGGTAATTAGCCGTCCTGCCCCATGGAACAGCTGTGCCGCGTACCACAGAGTAACATATACAGAGAAGCAGCCACTGTGCTACGCTCCCCCCGTAGTTCCGTAAGATGCTAGCAGCTGTCAGGCGGTTCCCTGACTTAGTACCGGTAGACCACACTAGAGGCGCTTCTGAGGGTGCCTCTCGCACGTCAGAGGGTATCGTGGAGGGGAGGCTGAGGGGAGAGCTCGTGCCGCCTGCCACGAGGCCACGGCTGTGTCTGGCTTACTGGCGTTTGAGGGGAGGTGTTGGTGGGGACAGCCGCTACCTGCCGCCTGCTCTGGCCAGTTTAAAGAGCTGCTTCTGACCGCAGCGCCATCATGGGACAGCTTACGGAACTGCTTCAGCACCCCCCGTCCCGTACCCTTGAGCGTGGGACCGGGCCCTTACGGAGGTTTCCCGACTGTATATATTTGTCTGTGCCCGTACCGAGAGTCGTGGTAAGTCGACTGGAACACGTTTCCTGGCGCTACCGTCGTGTTGCACTGCTCCCCTCCCCCTCCCCAAATAGTCGACGCGCAGTCATATGTGGAAGTCTCGAGCTGGTGTCATGTGACTGTGCTGAGGAAAATAGTTCCAGTTTAGTGCGCTCTCTCGCGGTGCTCGTCCATCCTCTGGTGACTCCGGAATCGCCGCTGTGGAACGCCTCACTGGTATGCATCCATGCGCTTGTACATGACAGTGTTCACTTGTAGTTTCTACATGTTTCTTATGCTACATTCTGTCTGTGTATAAACAGAGCACTCTGTCCGAGAGTCAGTACTGTTTCAGGTCGCAATACACGTGCTTTCAATATATATTATTTTGTAGTTTTAGGGCACACAACTGCTGAGGTCATTAGCGCCCGAATCAAAACTGGGATATACCCAAGGATAATAAGACTATAGAAAAACAGCAAAAAACATAGAATAAAAAATAAAGGGAAGAGCTAAATGTCCTTTGACAAATTCGTCAAGTTGATAAAAGTCAATACTCGAGCAACAGCCCGCGCGTCATAAACTAAAATTTCTTCCAGTGTGTCTGGCATATGTAGTGCAAGCCGAACAGGAGTAAAATTGGAACACGACAATAGAACACGGTGCACCGACAGCGGGTGGCCACAGGAACATAACGGTGCGGGGTCACCAGTGAGTAAGTGGCGGTGGCTGAACCGGCAATGTCCGATCCGCAACCGGGCCAAGATGACTTCTCGTCGCGAGCGGCGTGAGGTGGTCATCCAAGCCACCGGGGGCCGTTTAATGGTCCGAAGCTTATTGTTTGTAAGCGAAGACCACACATTATGCCATGACGATTTCAATGTAAGTGACAGTTGACAATCCTGCCTTCGAAGTCAAGCCTGCGACAATATCGTCATTCCCGGGGTGCATTAAAGTATGTACTTGTATTTCATCTGCTGTGGAGGATTCGTTATTCTTCAATAACGCAAAACAATCTCTTTATAGGCGATGAGGACACTACACTGGTAGTTCCTGTGGTAATGAGAGAGAGAGAGAGAGAGAGAGAGAGAGAGAGAGAGAAGTGATACAGATGTGATGTAGAAATCAATGAGACTGTATTATAGATTGCTGAAATCTTATACGA
The DNA here is from genome assembly GCA_026315105.1 of Locusta migratoria. NCBI lineage: Eukaryota > Metazoa > Arthropoda > Insecta > Orthoptera > Acrididae > Locusta > Locusta migratoria. The sequence goes on from CM048745.1 coordinate 510,897,827, forward strand.
ATTACAATACTTCCGTTTGGTTACAAGACAATATGAATTAACTAAACGAATGATTAAGAACTATTCTGTACTTCCATAACTCGCATGCATTTGTAACATACAGTCAAGAATTTATTCAATTTGGTTTATGTCAGGCCTATTGATGTTACGAAATGGCGGCCGGAACAGCACAGTAATCTTTCGTTTCGAAGTAATTATGATTTTCTCGCGTAGGGTAACCAGGGCTCAGATTTAATCCATTGCATGTCCTGTAAAAATAGATAAGCTGTTAGCGTAAATCAATCACGCAAACTAATTTCATTTTTATTACTGCCGGTATCCCTGAGCGAGTTGTGTGTGAGATTTCCGACCTTTTATTTTTCCAACCGAAAACCAACCATTTAGAGAAGTTAACGCATTATAACTCTGCAAATGTTTATATGTTTGTTAAGGTTATGGGACTTAACCCATTTCGCCGGCCGCGGTGGCCGAGGAGACTGAGGCGCTTCAGTCACGGTCTGCACGGCCACTATGGTCGGGGGTTCGAATCCCCCCTCGGGCATGGATATTTGTGCCGTCCTTAGGATTAGCTAGTTCATAAGTAGTTTGTAAGTTTAGGGACTGATGACCCCGTAGTTAAGTCCCATAAGCTTAACAAACATTTGAACATTTAACCCATTTCTTCCCAAATATAGGAATTGTGAAAAGTGTTATATTTGGTGATCAGGTTCTCTTTAAAATAATTGAAATATTACAAACTAGCAGTATGTGTTGTAATTTGCACCACCCATAATGTTGCGCTGTTTCCTAGTAAAAAAAATATAAAAATTTAGTTTTTGTGATCACATTCTTCTATTTGTTCAAACTGTTCAATATTGTCTATTATAAGATAACTCTGACTTACATTGATGGTATCACGCATGAAATATTGAAAAACACTGTGTGAAGCTGAACTTGACATTTCTTGTGTATGTAGATCGTCTGACGTTTGTACATCTTGCATCTTTTTACGAAGTGTTAAGGTAACTGTGAAACTTTAACAGATGTACAGAGAGAGCAGTGGAGGCGTTTTAACACATGCGTTTCTTATAGTAAGCTCATTTCGACTGCATTTTGTAAGGCTAAATTTTGTGTTGCGTGTACGCAACACTTGGAAGAGATGGGTTAACTACGCGGTCATCGGTCCCCAAACTTACAAACTAGTTGTAAACTAACCTATACTTAAGACAGCACAAACACCCATGCCAGGGGGTGGATTCGAACCCCCCGATGGGCAACGGCCTCACGCATCGAACCATAGCGACTCAATGCGCTCAGCCACTCCGCCGCGGCGATAACTCTTCAAGGTATATTTCCTGCAAAAGACAATAAATGTATTGTGGACGTCGATTTTTACGTTCTTTTAAGTGCTGGCTAAACATTTCTTTCAGTCTTACTTGTCACTATAGTGCACGATTCCAGATAAGCACAATAAGGGCTATTCTATACGAGCGCTAAAATCGCGGCGTTGACAACGCTGCGAAACGTCTGGTGACTGGAGCAATGGCACTGCAATGAGGCAAACTATACGGGAGTTTTCGAATGTGTGTGAGCGCTAGCAAAGCTGCCAGAGGCGTAAAAACGCATGGTCAGTGACGTCAGTACCCTACTGTATGTACAAGGCGTCAGTCATGCCGGAAGACTGAGTTTGTGCCAGTCGAGATGTTATTCTCCTCACGAAACAGAGTTGCTCCCCTTGAGTCTCTTGTAGAAATTGAACGTTTTGAAAATACTTTCATCACCCTTGCGACCATAAGCATCGTCACCAACAGCTGTGGAGTTGTGTTATCTATATCTATAAATGTCAATGTCTGTTCGGTGTACGTTTATCACGTCTGAACCGCAAGACATAAAGAGCTAAAAATTTCTACAGTTACTAATGTCTAGCCGGGGAAGGCTTTAGGCACGGTTTTATGGCGATCGGATAGCTATTTATCTATATACAGGGTGTTTCACTAAGTATGTGTGCCTCTGTAACTTATAAAATAATAGGTGATGGGAAATTTTAATGCGGTAGGTCAACACAAGAAATGTTACACTTTCTGCGGAGCTATGAACATAGTTTATTGTATCATTTTCCAAAGAGTTACACCACAAAGATAATTTTTAAATGGAACAATAGTTTTTTTTTTCTATCGTGTATTGGATTCGTTTAAACCAGCTGCGTCCAAAGCGATTTAAACTACATTCCTATCACTGTTAGTTTGGGAGCTACAACCCTTCAAAGTTCCGGGGGCGGAGGCTGCGATAGCGTATCTGACTGGCCGAGTGGCTATCCCCTGGGGCACGGCCCACTGTCTCATGACCACCAGCCAGTCAGCTACGCTGTCGTAGCCTCCGCCCCCTAAACTTTGAAGGGTTGTAGCTCCCAAACTAACACTGATAGGAATGTAGTTTAAATTGATTTGGACGCAGCTTGTTTCGACGAATCCAATGCACGGTAGAAAAAAACTATTGTTCCATTTAAAAAATTATATCTCTGTGCTGTAACTCTTATGAAAATGATACAATAAAATATGTTCATAGCTCCACTGAAAGTGTAACATTTCTTGTGTTGACCTATCGCATTAAAATTTCCCGTCGCCTATTATTTTGTAAGTTACAGAGGCAAACACACTTAGTGAAACACACTGTATATTATTGTGAATGTCTGCTCGGTGTTCGCTTATCACTCCGAACGACAAGAAGCAGAGACTTAAATATTTGTACAGTTACTAATTTATACCTGAGGAAGGTTTTAGGCAGGGTTTTATAGCGATCTGATAGAAATTTACTAATTTGAAGAATATAACGTGAAATGCGGAACAATAATTACTCTTTAAAAATTATATTTGCTCTTTGAAAATGGTTTTATTGGTGCATTGTTGCTTGAGGGTTCATAATGATAAAAGGCTGGAGTATGGGATGGAAAGTTATCGGTGTATATAAAATTCTGTGTGTGTGTGTGTGTGTGTGTGTGTGTGTGTGTGTGTGTGTGTGTGTGTGTGTGTGTGTGAATATTTAGTTCTGCAGCGAAAACTACAGAACACAAAGTGTGTAATTGTTGTCCCAAGTCTCCCGTTTAACACCATAGCAGTTCCATGCCGATAGCTATAAGGGGATGGCAGATATGGTGGTTGAAAGTTGTCAAATTATTAAAAAAATTCGGACTGAAGGCCAGCGTTAACGTTTGCGACTCTATAGCAAGGAGGTTACATACAGCGAAACGTGATGCCACAGACCATATCTTTGGTCTATGCGTGCTACAATGCCTTCAGCTCTTTCTCTTTAAGGATAAGCATACCAATAAGGAAATATAAGAATGAATGAATAAATAAAGCAGTAAAAAAAAATTTCTTTTAATACATATCCCTAAAAAATCGATTTGATGTTTCGGGCATTATTTATCAATCAACCAACACGCGAGCGGAGCCGCGGGTTTAAGCTAGTCGTCTATAAGTGATGCTAAGTACAAGGGAAATACATTGTTTATAGTTAAATTACTCAGAACCAGAATTTGGGAGGCATATCAAACTAATCTGTTTACCGTCCACCGCCCCAGGGCAGTAATTAGTTAACTCTTCATCACGCGCGCCCTGTCAAGCCACATTCCCTCACTTGGAGGTGGCATCTCTTGGGGATGCAGAACATCCCAGATAACCTCGCACGTTTATCGTATGATTAACGCGATCGTTTTTCTTCACACATGAAAGTCATACTGCAAATCGCCGAAGTTCATTCCCAAGGCCAGATATCTGAAACACACCGACAAGTGCAATGAACATACCAAGTAACTGATTTATTTCTGCAATAATTATACAAGATTTCAGGTAAAATAATGAAGAAGTGCTATCACTAGGAAATAATTTTATTCCACTTATTGAAAAAAGATAATCTAAATGACTATGAAGGAAAAAGAACGTGCTTCGTCGTAACTATTGTTCCTGAACCCACACATAAAAGGTTGTGGAACAAATGTTGCCAACTTAGGACAAAAACTACAATTTTAACAAATGGAACGTGGATCAAATTCTTAGTAATAAGTAAATTCACTCACTTCAATGTAATGACCAATCTCTCTGCCGGCTCTGTACATGTTTTTTTTATCATTGTGTCGTTCGTCCTTATATGTTCAGATATGCCAGTAAGCAGTTCGTCAAAAGAAGCAACCGACCTTCGACAATAATGGAAGATTTTCTCTTCGTATATTCGGTGTTGCTGAAAAGTTAAATGAAATTGTCCTTTTTGATAGTCTACTCGCAAGCACCTGGTGTGTACCCCAACGTTTCGCTTTTCTCTCATTATTACAGTCTTCATAAATTTGTGATATATATTAAACTGTCTAGGTTAATAGAATAGTGTCCGTTTTGAAACTGATATAGTGAAATCAAGGGAAACGCTCCAAATAAGCGTTGTATAGTATACAGCCAATTCTAACTTCGCGGCGTTTCTAGTGCCCTGTACAGTGTGCCCTGTATAGCGTTATCGCCGCCGCGATTTTAGCCCCGTATTAAATAGCCCTAGGAAGGAGAATCCTGTGCCAGATGTGGTCATTCACGGAAAAGATGCGCCTAACACGAGTCTCCTCTCTCCTTTGGAAACTTAGGGACATGATTAGTACTGACTTTCTTAGAGTAATATATTTTGGACTTTTCCAGTCACATATAGATTGTGGCCTAATTTGAGGACACACTCCTTTGATTATCCGTACCCTGAAAATTCAGAAAAGAGCTGTACGCATGTGTAGAAGAGAACCCAAGGAGCACTGTCGTCCTCTATTTACCGGGCTCAGGCTATTGACTGCTGTAAAATTGTACATATATATTTTGTGTAACATATGTAAAAACATAAGTATAGGGAGCGTAAGGTTATTTACAACTTGTACAAAAACCAGACAGCGGTTATCAGAGTTGAAGGGCATGAAAGGGATGCAGTGGTTGGAAAGGGAGTAAGGCAGGGTTGTAGTCTTTCTCCATTGTTATTCAATTTGTACATTGAGCAAGCTATAAAGGAAAGCAAGGAGAAATTTGGAGAAGGAATTAAAGTTCAGGGTGAAGAATTAAAAACATTGCGTTTTGCCGACGACATAGTAATTATGTCAGATACAGCAAAGGACCTGGAAGAGCAATTGAACGGAATGGAGCATATAAGATGAACATTAACAAGAGCAAAACTAGGGTAATGGAGTGCAGTGTAAGAAAATCAGGTGGTGCTGAAGGAATTAGATTGGGAAACGAAGCAATAAAGGAGGTAGATGAGTTTTGTTACTTGGGCAGTAAAATAACAAGTGATGGTCGCAGTACAGAGGATATAAAATACAGAATGGCAATGGGTAGAAAAGCGTTTTTGAAAAAGAGAAATTTGTTAACATCGAATATGGATTTAAGCCTAAGGAAGTCCTTTCTCAAGGAATTTTTATGGAGTGTTGCCTTGTATGGGAGTGAGACGTGGACGATAAACAGTGCGGACAGGAAGAGGATTGACGCTTTTGAAATTTGGTGCTACATAGGAATACAGAAGATTAGTTGGGTGGATCGCGTAACTAATGAGGAGGCACTGAACAGAATTGGGGAGACAAGGAATTTCTGGCATACCTTGACTAAAAGAAGGGATAGATTGGTAGGACACATTCTTAGACATCAAGGAATTCTGAATTTAGCATTAGAGGGAAGTGTGTGTGGTAAAAATCGCAGAGGAAGACCAAAAGATGGATACAGTAAGCAGATTCAGACAGATGTACGTTGCCGTTCTTATGTGGAGATGAAGAGGCTTGCTCAGGACAGGGTATTGTGGAGAGCTGCATCAAACCAGTCTCCGGACTGAAGACAACAACAACAACAACAACAACATGTAAAAACCAGTGGTATGAAAGGCGTTTTCAGAGAGGGTATTCATGATTGCAACACCAGAAAGACTGACTTTGATATACCAAGAGACAGACTTTCAAAAACTGGTGATTTACAACACTAAAAACCTTCAATAGGTTCTCACCAGTGGCTCGTGTCATGCCAGTTAAAATCCTTAGAGAAAGACTATACAACTGGCTATGTGACTACCCATTCTACTGTTTGAATGAATTTTATTACCTGAGTAGTGCTGGAATCAATTTATAAACAACTGCACTCGCTGTGGACACTGTCTCTTATGACGTAAACCTTTCACTTAAACTGTGGCGGTACTGGCTTTATTTTATTTCGTAATTTCATTTACGTATAATGAAATAGACATGGGATAGTAGGAAGTGGCTGTGCCAGATAGTAGCCAGATGGTACTGTAAGTACGGTCCCGTGGGAAAACTCCGCCCGTTTCTCTAAGAGTGATCTGATTGGCTATTGCTATATCTTTACGCACCAAAACCTCCCAGCTATTTTATTAATTAGCTAATAAATAAAATTCCAGTTATCAATTCTATTGCCATAATGTGTGAATTGTGATTACACTATTGTTTTGTAGATTTATTAGATTAAGTATTTTAGGTAAAGAGTGAGTGGCTTTCTAGAAGTGTCGGTTGGCGCCAAATCTCTAGGCGCTAGCGTGGAGCCCAGCTCCACTGCTAGTCAGTTCACTGCGAGCCCCGAGACGGTAAACATCTAGCGGCACTTGCGATAACCAGTCTTGTATTAATCGGTCGATGATGGGGCTAAAATATTTGTAAAGTGCGTGCAATGTATGTCAGAGTGTGTTAAGACTGTAACAACGTTAGTTTTCTTAATTTTGTAAAGGAAACTAATATTGACGTCAACATGCAGTTTGTGGCTTCTGTATTCGTATGATTGGTAAAAATAAAAGTGCCACTGGCATCTCTATCGGAATTCATCGACTTCGTTAATGGTAGTTAGACAGCCACATATCCACCACTTTCAGTTTCAGCCTCACCTCAAAACTTCGAGTCTACGACCTGTGTGCTGCTTCTGCGCTGGAGACCTCTACAAGAGAGAAGACACCAGGTTAACCAAATATATAAGTGACAACGGCCTACGGACCTCACGTCAACGTTTGGTGTATTACAACTAGACGAGTTAGCACGCTGCTCGCGGTAACGTGAGGTAAAGGGAAGAGGAGAGTCTCAAGGAAACTGTCACAAGTGGAATTGATAAACTAACCATAACAATGAATGGTTTAATTTTTTTTCGGTCACCCCCGCCCTAAAACATAAGTTTGTTAAACAATAGATGTTACCCTCTAGCTGAACAATGTTAGTACACATTACTCATACCAATGTATTGAGTGTATTTATTAGCTTTTTTATAATAGATACTGAATGTACTTAGCAGTTTTGTAGGAAATTGTATAGAACTACTTATATGGATTTTACTCTAAATAATCATATTTTCGTGATATTGCTTTTACATGAACAATTCACTGTATATGATGAAATTTTTTTCTGAAATGTACCAATTACGAAACCTATTTCACCTTGTGCAATCAATTGCCAATAAAGATCCTTGATTCTCGACTTATAGGGCCAGACTCGGTCGACCCTTCCACACTTGGCCTTAGTCGGTCGTTCCAGCCTCGTTGGCTGGGCTAAAGTGATTTCGTGCGGGCAGCCGACCAACTTGGCTCGATCATGAAGGACTAGTTGGCACCCAACAGAATATTTTCCTCTTATTTTTATCCTTCTTTAGAATCCAAGTTCCTGTTTAATCTTTGTGTCCAGTCAGCACGAGAAAATTGCATACTGATACATGGAAAGTGACCATTAGGCAACATTAATTTACTCCTACATAAGAATTCATCGGAATCCGAAATGTAACATCATTGTTGCGCACTCATGCAATTTTTACAGAGGCCACTAATAACATTGTTTATAAGTAAAACGATTTGGTAGAAAAACGAAGTCTGAAATTAAGATGCAATGCTCATTTACATACATTAATAGTTTGAATCTTTAGAGGTAAACTTATTACAAACAAGTAACAGTTTGTTGTATTCATGAGTCACAGTCATGCAGTATTTCTTAAATGATTTAATCGCCATTTGACGTATGTTTCGTCACAATCCAGATTTCGGCACATGCCACTACAAAAGGATCATGAACTTAGTTGGTGCTCAGTGTATGATGGGGTGGCACTTTAATACTCTACAAATTGCATTTGACATTAACATGTTCAAGATACATCGGAACATGGTTCTTTTACTTATTGACGACCCACATTGTTGTGCATACGTGAACTGTTACTCTCAAGAATGAAGATTTGGCTTCCAACATGTACCAATCAACTGACTTATTGTACACTTGAAAATGACCCCACAGCCGAAATCCGAATAGGCGGTTAAATCATTTAACAAAAAGTAACAGTTTGGTTTAAACATAGACCAAAGATTACGTAGAATGCGCGTGTCCCTATCTCTGCCATGTTGTGGTTTGAAACCAACGTCTAACATTGCCCCTAGTCACGTGACCGAGTTTTCGTCATTATGAGCAACAGTTATTCTCATTTACAGGTGAAATCATGCGTTGATTTTAGCACTAAAACTACTTCCCATTTCCTATTACACATCTAGTAATAAAGACAATTTAATTTCATCTTATTATTAATATTAATGCAATGATTGTGTTTATTTGTGCCCAGGTGAAAAGTACCGTATTGTCAGTTAATTTTAGAAGCAACAGAATTACATAACCTTAGTGTTCGTGCAGCGCTATGAATCATTTACTTTTTGCACCTTACGAACGCGATTTTCGCTGCGATGATTATTCGAGCTGCTCTTAAGTGAGTTTATATGTCAGCAAGTAAGTCATTTCTGGTGAAAATCGCTTTTCAGTAACGTTATAAAATGCTAAAAATTCATACAGACTATTCATCATACCTATAAAATCGCTTCTTGCCGACTGCATCGATGATGTTTCCTCACTATCCTATCATTTAACGTAAACAGCCAATATTTTGCATGTTTCACGTTTTGGCGTCACCGACTGTGACAGAAGTCTTAAAATATAAAGGATTGTATTCTGTTAAAATCGAGCATTATGTATGCAATATATTTCAGCTTTTATAAAAGCACAACAAAACATTTCTCATGTACTGTTGAGGAATCGTAAGAAAACTGATCCTGCTTTTCAAACTGATATTTCGTGTTCTACTCGTGTGTCAAAATAAAAGATTCACAGTACATCGAAAAGAGGTCTTTCGTTTAAATCTGCAGTTGTATTACTTGTGAAAAGAATTGTCAATACGTTTCATCTAAGCACGTATAAAAACTGTAGCCATCGATTTAATATTTGCAATTGCCAAGAACTAACGCCAACTGTATTAATACATGTGTAATAAGAATACGAAAAGACGCTTTATTGTTAAAATCTAATCTTAAATTCCACTACAAAAGATAAGAACTGCAACTCTCGGCTCCATTTCGCATCACTCGTAATGATGAAAGCGGTTTCATGCCCCGAGTCACGTGACTTAGATGTTGGTTTCAGTGTAATGACGTCACGCGCAGTCCATTAAATCTTTGGTCTATGGGTTTAAATGTAGGTATATTTTACTTTTAACGTCGTTCTTACCTTATTTCCGACACGTAAAAATCAGTTGTTTTTGAAAAACTGAGGTAACGTAAACGCATCAACTTTCAGAAGTTTTTCACTAAGAGGCTTCACAAAATCATTTTCCATTTTTACATGAAATATGTAAATGCGTTTTACATCACAAAAAATTATACGCAGAAAAAGGAAAAAGAAATCTAGTAACTCCTAACAGTGCTGCAACACGCACAGCTTCGTCTTCCTCGTATCGTACAATGGCACCAGCGCTTCAATCAATAACAGACCTTTCCGATGACGTGACCTAATCTACAAATTTAGTGATTTTTGAGCTTTAATTTCAGAAAAAATCTGATGTTTTGTAAGAATAATGACCGAAAATGCTATTTCACCATTATAATCATTCAAAATAATTCGAACCATATGTTATACAGGAAAATAGCCTATTCACTGAGCGCGCCTTTTGGGATGTGCGTAAGATTACTGAGAGGCCGGAGTACTGATGAGGGAGAGTGTAGTGTAACGTCAGGCATGATGTGATAAATGTGACATCTACTCGGTATAGTGTTCTGATCGTACACACACACAAAAAAAACCAGTGGTAAATAATTTCTAGAAAGATTATGATCAGTTTTTTTCTACGATGCCAAAATTCTTTTCATCAAGTCTTAGGCTAAGAAAATATGATTAAAAAATGCGAACAAACAGGTCTCTAACGTAAAAGAAAAGAAATTTTATTCTACATGCAAGTGTGCACTGATTTGAAACTTCCTGGTGGATTAGAACTGTAGACCTACCAGGACTAAACGTGCGACAAATACATATCGATGTCAAGAGCTCAATAGACTTAGCATCCAAACACGACTTATCAGTTCAGGTACTGGTGAGGGCAGTTCACGAATCGTGTTTAAGCATCTCAGTCGATAGAGCACTTGAGCCGGCCGCGGTGGCCGAGGGGGACTGCGGCGCGCCAGTCACGGTCTGCACGGCCACTACGGTCGGGGGTTCGAATCCCCCTCGGGCATGGATATTTGTGCCGTCCTTAGTATTAGCTAGTTCATAAGTAATTTGTAAGTTTAGGGAGTGATGACCCCGTAGTTAAGTCCCATAAGCTCTACAAACATTTGAACATTTAGAGCACTTGAGCGCGAAAAGTAATGGCCCAAATTTCCAGCCTCCGTCCGGCACACGGATTTAATACATCAGGAAGTTTCAAAATAACATTTCATCGGCATAATTAATGACCGCGATACAACCCGTCGGCTTTGACCAATGACGTCATACCTTAATCTCACGAGATACGATACTCAGATGTACCAACTAGCAAAACAAACACTGTCCACGAATATACGAGATATTATCTTAATAATTATATATTATAGATAATAAATAATCTGATTATCCCCGTAAATAAGATTACCACAACAGAATGAACCATCGATCACAAGCCTCAGCCAAAAAATTCGCGCCTTCTGATACATAATTATCAGAGAAAAGCTACAGATCACTTTAACACAACATCGTAATGTATAACCTATGATCTGCTTGTAAACAAACTATCGTCAACTCAAATATGAGGTCATTGGTCAAAGCCGACGGGTCGTATCGCAGACTTCAATTGAACCAAAAGTTTCATCGTCCTATTATGTTGGCTGGACCAGTTTCCAGTGTCTCGCCCGCAGTATAGCAACATACCTGCAAGTCTCTTCACCGATCAAAGTGTTACCAAGTTCCTTGCTATTTTCACCGTTTTGCGCGCTCTCTTAACTGTCTGACACTTCTACACACTTTTTAGTTTCACAAACTAAACTGAGCAGGGGGGGGTTATAACCCCCCCCCCACACACACACACACACACACACACACACACACACACACACACACACACACACACACACACACACACACACACACACATTTTCTTTCACTTGTGGTAAATTGAAAAAAGAAAAAGAAAAAAAGACAACTTGTTTAATGAATACGAAAGTTAGGCTGAAAACTTTGCCAAGAAAGAGAGGTACTAGGATGTCTTAAGTTGTAATCGATGCATAGTTGAGTTTTCGCTTCTTACTTGTCCGGACACTGTGTCTCGAGTGCCTTACGGGTGGCCTTCGTGAGGCCTAGGGCAGCGTCGCACACAACATTCACCACAGTAAATCTTGCAAATTAAGAAAAAAAAATAACTGCTCAGGTAACCACTACCTAACCATCAGTAATTTTTGAATTCCAGCCAGAAACATGCTCCACAGACTTTAAAGTACCCCGCGAGGCTTGCCTAGAGTGTAACGGAGACCACCTTGTCTCGTTTACTACTGCTACCAACTTCAGTGATCTAACTTTATTACTTCAGTAGGGCGGCCAACTTACGCGTGTCACAGACAAATATATTTAACGAGGGTGGTTCCTACCGCGGAACTAATTCTCGTGGTTGCCGTCCGTTACTTGACAGGTAGTAATCGAATTACAGAAAATATTCGTTTCGACTTTTTGGATCTAATTTTCGAGCCTGTGTTTTATTGAAGTAAGTACCTCTATAGGCTGTCTGCGCTTTTTAAAACACGTATTAACGGAATCTCTATATATAAGTGTCCCGATTGACTAACTGACTCACTCATCATCGCCCACCCCAAACCACTGAAGATAGAAACTTGAAATTTGTGGAGGGTGTTTATCTTACGCTGTAGGCGTCATTTAAGAAGCGATTTTTCGATATTCCGTCCGTAAGGAGGTGAAATAGGGGATGAAACGTTTCTTGAAAATACGTAGCTATTTAGGCAATTTTGCAGCTAGAACTACAAAATTTCGGATTTTAATTCATGGTTCGAATTTAAAAAGACGTGTTTCGGTATTTTTGGAAATTAGACTAATAAGGGGGTGAAATACGGGATGCAAAAATTGATTTTCAAAAATATGTTTCTATTAACTCAAATTTCGAGCTATAACTACGAAACTTAGGATATGGACACTTCATCGGGATTAGAAAGAAACAACTGGTGCAGACCAACAATCCTACGCATGCGAAGCAGCGGGGGTTCAGCTAGTATGTAGATATTTAGCTTCGATTTCGTGTCTCTAACCTAACTATTTCGCAAAGTCTTAGGCTTTAAATTTACGTTCTTAACTATATTTTGCAACTGGGGCAATGACGTCATGGTGAATTTAGGCAAAATGAAGCGTAAAACATATGCTTACATTTTATAAAGTGGACACTTGCTGAATGTAGAAAATCTACTAGTTTTGAAGTGCCAAAAACTATATTTCTGACTTTTGCGGTGTCTTAAGCCTAAATTATAAAGTGTATTTTTACAGCGACAAGTACTTTTAGCCTTCTAAATGTCTAACATAGAAGAGTGTTAAGTATACATATCAACAGTTGTAACATTTACTACTAGTAATTCATCTTTTAGGTTTATCCTTTATTTTCAAATGTTATGGCGTCATCACGGAACCAAGGGAATGGCGCCATTGCGTATTTTTTCACAATATATTTTTCAATAATAAAACTTAAGATACACGGCTGAAAAAAGAAAGTATTAGCTGGCGAAGCTATAGTAATATTCTGTAGGAAAAAGACACTTTTAATAAGGTAAAAATACTAGTTTCCGTTAAGGTGGCGCCATTACCCTGGTGTCCCCTATACTGCATGTCATTTGTCTGAAGGCTTTCGATTTTTTTACGATTGCTGACATCTGATGACTTGAGCCAGATGTGCTAGTGCGGAAGGTATTTCTTTCTAATTTACTAATCCCTATAGCGATAACTTTTGCTCTGAAAATTGGGCTTACTCTGTATGTAATGTTCAAATCATCTACGGGAATATAGTTAGTCAACATCTTCGACAACAGACAGAATTTCGACAAGTGAACGCTCGTCATTTTCAAGGTATACCAGAAAAGACTGCTCTTCATGTCTGCAATCTTTTTCAATAAAGCATCCTTTTATCAATTATTCACAAAAATTTCCAAATTCATTGAAAAATCGCAAGTTTGTTTTATAGGGGTGGGGGTTTAGAGATCAGATTAGTATTTGTTCCATAGATCATGAATACGACACTTCGTAATGATGTGGAACGTGTCAGGTTAATGAAAGGTGTCTTTACAAATTCTTACTTTGACAATTTTTAGTATTTTTTAAATTTTTTTTACAAGTTTACTAATGTATATCTAAAAATTCATCTATTGTGTAGAAGGAGTTGCCATGCAGAAATTCTTTTAATTTATTTTTAAATGCTTGTTGGCTATCTGTCAGGTTTTTGATGCTGTTTGGTAAGTGACCAAAGACTTTTGTGGCAGCATAATTCACCCCTTTCTGTGCCAAAGCGAGATTTAACCTTGTATAGTGAAGATCATTCTTTCTCCTAGTGTTGTAGTTATGTACACTGCTATTGCTTTTGAATTCAGTGGGATTGGTTATAAAAACAAATTCTATAAGTGAATATATAAACTGATGAGCTATTATGAAGATCCCTAGCTCTAAGTGTCTGCAAGATGATCTTGGATGGGCTCCGGCGATTATTCATATCACACGCTTCTGTGCAATGAATACTTTCCTCAATGATGAATTACCCCAGAAAATGCCATACGAAAGCAGAGAATGAAAATAGGCATAATAAGCTAATTTACTGAGACGTATATCAACAAAATTTGCAATTACCCTAATTGCATAAGTTGCTGAACTCTAACGTTTCAAGAAATCTTCAATATGTTTGTCCCAATTCAATCCCTCGTCAATGCAAACAACTAAAAGATTTGAATATTCTACCTTAGCTACAGATTTATGTATGGTGGTGGGGGCGGCGTCATAGCTTTGGCACCTGTCACCTGTGCGAGGGCACCTCAATATAGATCTGGCTCTGAACCCCGCCCCCTCGAGGAAAAATTTATCTACGCCCCTGTTATTGAGCGGCTTCTGAATTTGATTTCATTTGATTTTTTCAGGGAAGCCATAACAGTCTTGGTCTAATCCGCCACTGCCCGCACCTAAACTAAGTTTATTGTGCGGTATTGCTTGAACAGTGCAAGGAGTCCCTTTACCAGTTCTTTATTAGACAATTTCTTCGGGTCTGGTTGTCCCAAATATTCTGTGCCTTTTACTCTCCAATGCAATACATTCAAAGATTAGATGTGATGCAGTTTCATCACCGTCATCACAGATCCTACATTTAGGGTCCTCTTCTGTTATTCCCATTGTATGTAGGTGTTTTTTGAAATTCCCATGGCCTGTCAGCAATCCAACCATAAGTCTAATCTCTCTCCTTTTCAGGCCCAGGATTGCAGAGCTTCTTCTAAAACATGGCTTTGGCATCATTACCTTGCCATGTTTTTGTTGATAGACTTTGGTCCAATATTCTACGTGCTGTCTTCTGAGCCAGTTACGTAGCTCCAATTTGATCATTGCCTTGGTGATTGTCAGGACAGGTTCCGGTCCAATAAATGGAGTCTCTGCCCCCATCCTGGCTAATCTGTCAGCATGTTCGTTGCCACTGATCCCCGAGTCGCCAGGGACCCACAATAGGTTTACTCTATTGCTTTCCCCTAGCTCCACCACAACCCTGTGACATTCTGCAACAATTTTAGACCTTGTTGTAGGAGCTGCCAGTGATCTCAGGGCTGCCTGGTTGTCTGAATAGATATAGACGCTACGGTCTTTATAGCACCTACGCAAATTCTCCTGCACACGCGCCCTGATGGCAGTGATTTCGGCCTGGAATACTGAGGCCAGTTTCCCTAGAGAGAAACTTACTGAAAGATTAAACTTGTATCACACTAGGGATTAAATCCATACTGCCGTTCACAGACTAGAGCTCCAGGTTCGGTTCCCGTTTCTAAATAATGCCTGTAATATGTCATGGCATCATGGAGCAAAAGTCTTTAGGTTGTATTCAAGTAGCGCAGTCTAACGTGCACCAAATTGGGTGAAGTGTTTACACGTAAAGCACGTAGCTGCAACCAGCGCCGGCTTTAGGGTGGGGCGACCCGCCCAGCCGCCCAGGGCGCCGGAGCCCAAGGGAGACGCATACTAGACTTACGCACAATAGTTCGCGATCGGGAGCTCTCACTTTAGTTCGTGGCAGAGCCGCGAACTAGTTCGTTCTTTTAGTTCGTCCGCTCCCAGTGACGGCTGAGCGGCGTGGTCTGCGCATGCAGGTGGAGGGAGAAGTTCCCCCACCTAGCTGCTTCATGCGCTTGCTGCTTGAGCCGCTAACGATGTCACGCAAACCAAAAGAAACAGTTTGTGGATAATTTCACGCGGTTTAAGTTTAGAGTTATCTCTATATCTTGGCATTATGGAATTTATTTATCAGTTATTGCAGAGTGCAGAATACTACAAAACAGAAATTTTGCAGCACTGAACTATGTAATGTAGCAGGCAGACGCTCACCTCGAAATGGCTCTCATCAGCAGAAGGCATACATGATTTTTCATTCTGCTTTCGGAAAAGAATTCAACGAGCTAAGAAGCGAGATATGATTTTCATAATAGTTCGCGACAGATAGCGCATATTTTAGTTCGCAGCTCGGCCGCGAAGTAGGTCGCTCTTTTTAGTTCGTCCGGTCTTTTTGGCTTTTGGTACCGCTACTAAGAGCTCTTTTGTTATGACAGCTTTTTCATATAATGATCAGTGTTGCCCAAGCGTGTGATATTACCCGTATTTTTGGGCGATTGGGCATCAAATACTTAAGCAAATAAACCAGTTATTTACACGAATGTGTGATACAATGGTATTCAACTACTTTGCATACAGAGTACTCTTATTTTTAAAATAGATTTCTTTATCTAATAGGTTATTGAAGGAACATTACGTACAAAATATGCTAAATGCGTCTATTTTCGTGAATAAAAATGAACTTATTTATAAATGACTTTTTAATTTTTATAAAGTTTTGGAAGTGATCAACGCGCGCACTCGCGTTCCCTCGCTGTTCCCGTCAGTCTTCGGAAAAAGAGCGAACGAACTAAGAGGCGAGGGATGTGCGAACTAGTTCGCCTGTGGGAGCACTCTTCCGAACTAGTTCGTTCGCGAACTACACAAGACTACTGCATACGTCAACGCATGTCTATAAATAAAACAAACTACTGCTATAATATTACAATTAACAATCATCCAATTTGCGAAACTAAAATATTATTCAGTCTCATTCAACATCCGTTGCTAATCTTATGAATGAGTGATGACTGCAATCTTCCTACTGGTTGCAGCCATTCGCACTTCACGCAAGCAGCCAGATAGGAGTCAAGACTACCACAGCGCCACTCGCTTGTTTAAAGAACTCCAACAAGGAAGTACCCATGCAGTCACACCATCTCTCGTCCAGCAAAGTATCAGTCCAAACGGACTGTGGAATTGCCAACACATGATTTATATGGTACTAGATGAACCCGTGAACTTCGTATCACTTACCTCTTAATATAAATCTTACTAATTTAGATCATATGTATTTCAAACTCAGTAGCTTTATAAAGGCTTTTGCTTTGAACGTCAAATGTGCAAAATTTTATTGTAATCAGACGAATGATATTGATATCCCATCGAAGGAAGCTCATTCAGTTTCTCATGAATTTCCAAATTTTCCGGGTAACTTTCCCGAATTTTTAATTCATAAGAACGGTCATCTTCCGTTGAACGTCAAATGATCAAAATTTTATCGTAAGCGAATGAACGGTTCAACTTATAGTATTGAGTACATTTAGAAACACTGAAAAAGAAACTTGGCTCGAATTTTGCCACTTTACTTTTTAACTTTTTTAGTAATAACTTTTCCAAGATCATAATGAGCAAAACAAAAGAATTACCCCTCTCCGTCGTGCGAATAATTATAGTGCTAAATTCAATCAAAAACTCACTGTTTTTCTCAAATTTTCCAAAATAAATTATTTCATACAAACCTCGTCCTATCAAGCCGTACTCAAGTGATGCTCTTATAACCATGTGGATTTATTTTTATTCGTTGAAAAAATCGCTTTCGGTTTTTCCTAAATTTTCCTACTTTCCGGACGACTTTTCCAAAATGTTTATTTGATGCAAACCATCTTGCTTTCAACATGAAATGTACAAAATTTGATCGCAATTGGACGAACAGTATTGATGGCTCACTGGGTAAAGCTGTTTCAGTTTTTCCCGATTTTCCTCTTTTCCGGACAACTTTTCCATATTTTATCACCGTTTAAACCCTCCCTGGACTTACACGAATATCCCACATAATGCGGCGATACTTTAAAAATACACTATATGAGAATGAGAGTACTTAGCGACTTGCAACCAACTTTAAACATAATTTCAAACCGTGTCTTAATGACTCACCTACAGCAGTTTATAGATCATACAGTGCATGAACTGCATTCGTGGAGAATACGCCCCTAACGTACTTTAATAATACAGTGCCAGCCAATGTTTTTTAAACTGCATGTTTCGGTAGTGCTACAATTTAAAATCACATGTCAGTAATTGCCAGTTGACGTCGAGTGCAGGGGGTTATGTTTTCATGGCTGAATAGTAGTACAAAGGACAACATTAGCTCACTCATCAGTACCTTTAAACGTTTACAATTGCAGACCATTATAAACAGCAGTGAATGAATGCTATCCAAAAGGATCCTCACACAAATAAATGCACGAAGTGATCGCTATCCTATTTAGGATGTACGGGTGAGTTTCAACTACATTTTACGCATACTTTTGTAGTTTGGACATGCGAAAACAATTTTTCTGGAGTTTTTGTAGACATTTGTACAGTTCTGTATTATGCAATATTTTTTAACAATATTCCATAACATGGATGCCCAAACAACGTATCACAGTTGCACTGAGCCTTACATTTAATTTCGAGATTATATAGGGCGTATTAAAAAGCATGGCGCACACTTACACGGTTGAAAGTACTTGACAATGTAAACAAAAATGTGCCAGTAAAAGTGAGTGCACTAACGAGCCATTTGCGAGAAAATTGATGTTTAGACTTCACTATTAAGATTTACATAGCATTCAGTTCATATTTTACTATTGTAAACATCGTCCTATAAACTGTATATATAAAATACTCAAATTCACGAGAAAGAAACAAAATGTGCGTTATTTGACGTAATTAACAATTTAAGACGATTTCAAGATAACCGTGAAATACCTTGTTGCAAAGCACTTGCCAGGTTCGCCGTTCGTAAAGGGCGCCTGGATGGTTAAAGCCGGGGCCTGGCTACAAGTGGCACCGATGGTAACAAATGCTAGCTCCACTGCAGTTAACTTTATACTGGGTAATTGATATTCGAAACAAAATTTAAGGGCATAGCTTTTACTGTGCAAATGCGGCTATGCAACAGTTCAGTATTCATGGGTTTCCTAACAGGAAACATTCCGCAGCAGAGTTAAATGTTTATTTTGGTCTCAGAAGACTTCACAACCTGTAGAAGACATACTTGTTCCCAGACGGATTTGCTTACTCGTTTCTCAACTGGTACTTAACTGGGCATCTGCCAGTATTTGCAACAGCGAAAGAATACGTCACAAAGGCACTCCGCAGCACAAATCCAAAAAGTGAATTATTGTATTTAATGTACCGGTACTGAGCAGTCATATCAACACTTATTGGTTTATAACTATGGTTGATGAAACTTTTGTGGCAATACGTCACAGATTAAAGATTTGTTTGAAAGAAAAAGAACGATATATACGAACTTTCAGATAAAACTACGATGATTACAGCTAAAAAGCTGTAATCTACTGACAGAGCCGTGGTTTTTCTTTTTAGTTATACGTCTGCAGAAACGATAGTTTTTGTTTCGATTACATTTATGATACAAAAAGTACGTAACTAATATTCCTCTACATTCATTAAAATGTTCACAGAAGTACAGTACGTCAGTCGACATCATATATAACTACAATCGAGTAGTCAAGTAGACATTTTACGTCTACTGGTAGCTACTCGCTCATGTAAGATTAACAATGACAGAAGATTCCTTTGCAGTTTAACGTCTGGATAAAAAAACGTTTACAATTGACAGCAACGTATATTGGGCACTGGTGTCTGAAGTTAAATTACTTAACACAGTAAATTTTGATACCGTGCTAATGTTTTCATTCAAAAAAGAATTTTTACGGGTAACTAATTTTTCGTATGTCCTGTCTTACCTACCGGCACTATCAGCATCGCATAAAATACCTCCGTCAATCGAAAGGAGCTGTTTTCCAATATTTAATTAATAATAGTCCTATTTACTATCTCCAAACGCATATTTATTACTTTAATCCTGTTGAAGTTATCTTATAAAGCATTTGATTCTGATAGTCTCAAATTGATTACACATTTTAATAATTCTCTCTTCGTATCATAATAGTAATTAGACTGTTTCATTAATAATGGAATACATTTAGTGGGACAGATCACGCTGATATCAAATGGACTAGGCTCTGAAACATAGCAGTACGAATTCAAACTAATTAGGTATCTCAAACCAATTTCCTCAATTATTGGCATTTGACTCTCATCCAAAAATTGGACTTTGAAAACAACTTTACAGTGCGACAAAGCAGCATTGTCAAATACACAGAAATAGTATAGCGCACACCAAGAATACGGTAGTTAATAAAATTTTCTCATCACAAGACCTCAGTGTTTCATCCTTCGCACGTCAATCCCGTTACTAGTTATTGTATGAGAACTTTATTTTGACCACAGACTACCATGGCACACAGCGTCTGAATTACTGTGTGGTATCGTGTATTTTTTAAATGATGACACCAACAGTTAATACTGAAGGTATTAACAACAGCTTCTCACATTATCCGATGAAATCTAATCTTAACTAACTCTTATATTTAACAGCAAAAAACACTGTGTATCCTAGCTAATGTAAGGCCGGTGTAGGTTCAGTAAACAAGTGCACGAAATAAACCATTTGACGCGTTCTTACCTTATGCTTTTATGTTGTCAATTCTGGGGATCTGCCAAAATCAGCTGGTTGAGCAAAGAGCTCAACGTAGAAGTATAGTCGTACAATCAAAACAAAGCACAACATCGATACATCGTAAAGAAGTCAGTGCTACCACTACATCAATTCTCTTTCGATTTATTGAATTAACTTTGAAACAATTACTGATCTATAGCCGGGTCCACACGCTACGATCTCTTTTCAGAACATTTAATGCAAATAATCGTCATTTTATAGTGTTAGCAAACTGGCCTGGATTGGTGCGAGACGGCATATGTGTTTTCTAAGCCTATTACCAACATGAAAAGACAACAACAACAACAATAATAATGAAACGTTTGGTTGTTGCAGTCTGCTATAGCTAACACTCGTTTGCTCTAGATGGCATACATTTTATCTGTGTACGTATTATGGACCAAAGATGGTTAGAACTGCAGTGGGTAACTTAGATTTTTTTTTTCCTTTCTTTTTTATAAACATAAAAACCTGACGTTCTCTAGTCAAATCTCGTTTACCCCAATTGTCTTGGATTTACCTGCCTTAAGTGATCTTGGACAAGTAGGCATATTTCTTGTTTTTCCATTTAGAATTACAGCGTTACTAAAGAAAGTAGGCCTACCAGTACTATCCTGTATGTATCCTAATATGTGGAAAATATCAAGGGCATTGACATAGGACTTTAAAAGGAAGCACTCAAGTACAAATATGCTCAACTTTTTTTGCTTATTAATGAAAACATTTAGAACTGTTTTCCAGCTTAGTTGTAACTTACATGACTTTTTTATAGTTTTAAGTCAAAGCCCTCTTATTGTAGAAAATTAAGCAAAAATTCTAAATTTAAATCTCATGCATATAGCTATGGGTAGTCTATAAATGTTTCCAGATAGAAAAATGTTAACAAATAAAGCAAGAAAAAAATATAAAGATTAAGTAAAAAAACTGCTCTGTGCAAATATTAATACAGTAGTGGCAAACACAGAGGCAGCAAGATTATAGGATTTTTTGAATTGGACCTACATTGTACAA